>JALQPE010001295.1:0-15321 GCA_030407315.1 Asparagopsis taxiformis | reverse complement strand
TTCTTGCAGAACCCCATGAAGGGCGAATTCGACGGCCCGGTCGACATGATGTCGTAGAGCTGCTGACGGTCGACCCCGGCACGCGTCGCAACGGCGAAGGCCTGACTCATGGTGCAGACCGTGGTCATGCCCATGAAATTGTTGATCAGCTTGGTGGTGTGTCCCGCGCCCAGTGCACCGAGGTAGAAGATATTCTCGCCCTGTTCTTCGAGCACCGGCTTGACCTTGTCGAAGGTCGCCTTGTCGCCGGCGGCCATGATGTTCAGCAGGCCGTCCTTTGCGTGGGCCGGAGTGCGGCCCAGCGGGCGCGTCGACCATACCGCGCCCTTCGCGGCGAGGTCGGCGCCGATCTTGCGGGTCGAGGCCGGGATCGAGGTACCGAATCGCGACCAGCACCTTGCCTTCCGAGATGCCGGCCAGGATGCCGGTGTCACCGTAGAAACACCTTTTCCACCACCTCGGACGTGGTGAGGCAAAGCATGACGATGTCGCTCGCCTCGGCCAACTCCTTGGGCGAGGCGGCTTCTTTCGCGTTTCCGCGGTCAAGGACCGATTTCACCGCGTCCTTGTTGAGGTCCATGACGACCAGTTCGAAGCCCCTCTCTGAAGGTTCTCCACAATGTTGCCACCCATGAGGCCGAGGCCGATGAAACCGATGACGGTTTGGTCATGTCTTTGTCTCCATTTGTTTTTTGTTGGATCAGAGGAAGTCTTCGCGGTGCGGCGTGAATATATCGAGGAGCGTGCCCGCCTCGAGGCAGGTCGCGCCGTGTTCGATATTCGGCTGCTTGTAGAGCGAGTCCCCGGGGCCGACGATGTAGGTGTCATCGCCGACGGTGAATTCGAACCTGCCCGAAATCACATAGGTGATCTGTTCGTGCGGGTGATGGTGGCGTGCCGCGACGGTCCCCTTTTCGAAGTGCACTTCGACAACCATCGCGTTGTCGTTGTAGGCGCCGACCTTGCGGGTCAGGCCGCCGCCGGCGTCGAACAGGCTGTTTTCCTTGGCGGGAAAATAATTCTTTACTGACATGAGTGTGTCCTCGTGTGCGGTATCAGGTGTTGGCCAGCTTCTTCATCACGACCTTGAACGTGTTCTCGTCCGCATCGGTGAAGTAGAGGTCGGCGTCGTAGCCCTGGTCGTCCATGAAGTTGAATATCCGCTTTGGCTCTTCCAGCCGGTAGGGCACCAGCAGCGTGGCGATCCGGTGGCGCGTGGCCGCCGGGTATTGCGCGTGCAGGCAGGTGCTTTCCGGCAGGCCCTCGTAGTCCGCCGGATCGACACCGGGGAAACCTGTCTCTTGCGTCAGCGTCGGTTTCCCCGCTTCGGACCAGACGACCTGTCCGTAGAAGCCTGCCTTTTCACCGGTGTTGCGGAACGAGCTCTTGCCCAGCTCGTAGGGCTGGTTGGCGTGAAGCAGCCAATCGATGGTGACCGGCTCGGAGGCGTCGACCTTGTCGACGATCACGAAATAGCTGCCACGCACGAAATAGACCTCGCGTTCGGCCAGTGTCACCTCGGGCGAAAGCGACTGGTAGGCCGCGGTGGCGTCGCCCTTGATGTAGATGTGATCCTCGTGTTCCTCGGCAGCGAGGATCTTGCCGGTCGCGGCCATGGCCTTGGCCTTGTCCTTCTCGGCGTATTGCCCCTTGCCGTTGATCAGGATGGCGTTCTTCGACCGGGTCTGGCGCCGCCAGAGCCGGTGCATGGTCGAGTTGAAGGCCACGTAGTACCCCGACTGGATCGCCAGATCTTCACCATAGGCGGCCATGCAAAAGGCGTTCTGGTCGCCGTGGCTGTGGCTGATCGAGCCGAAACGGGAGGATTTGAACACGAACTGGATGTGCTTTTCCGGGTTCGCCATTTCATGCTGGATGCCGACCCAGCCGATGCCCTTGAAGTGGCGCATGCCGGACGGCGGGTCCGACGCCTCGACCAGCGGGAAATCGGTCAGGTAGGTCAATTCGTCGAAATTGGTGTCCCACCAGCCCCAGTTGTAGAAGGCGCCTTCGGTGCCAGGGTTCAGACGGGCCAGTTCCTCATGGTACCACTGGTAGGCGCCATTGCCGGTGACGCCCGCATACTGACGCAGGTTGATGCCGGTCTTGATACAGGGCAGATCGCCCTGCGTGCTGTCATCGCCAATGTGGCGCGGCGCGTGTCGGGGCCTTGCAGAACAGCGGGAAATCCCCGGTGTTGCGGAAGAAGGGCCGCTGATACAGGTCGATCCCGGCAAAGCTTTTCAGCCGGTTGGCCGCCTCGATCAGGTAGGCCATCCCCATCATCCAGTAGTTTGTGCCCTCGGCCCAGCCGCCGTCGCTGTCGCCCCAGGGCGAATAGACGGTGGCGAGAAACTCGATGCAATAGTTCAGCCAGTCGCGGGCCTCGTCGTCTTCGTCATCGCCGAGAAGCGCGATGCAGGCCGGGATCAGCGTCAGCGAAACCGAGCGGACCGCGTGACTGTCATAGGGAAAGAGGTGGATCTTGGCGTTGATTATCGCGTGTTCCGCTATATCGCGGGTGCGCGCCAGGAGGGCAACGCGCACCCGCGCGCGCTCGTCCTCGTCCAGCTGGTCATGCAACCAGTCGTAGCCCCAGGCGAGCGCATTGGTGACCCTGTAGGCCCATTCGTCGGTATAGGCGCGGCTGGTGACGCCCATCGGGTCCCAGCTTGCCGCCTCCAGCAGCCATTCCTTGGCCCGGTCCAGCATCGCCTGGTCCTGCGTGACCTGACCGCCGATGGCCAGATGGCGCACCGCGTACATGTGTTCCTGAAGGTCGATATAGGTCTGCCGCCAGACCGGCGCGGTACGCTGGTGGTTCGGATACCCGGCGGGCTCTTTCATGACCTCACGACCCAACCAGGGCAGAACGGATTTCTCGTAGAAGGTGGACCATGTGCAATGGTTCGGATCGGCCTTCACCGCGTCCCGGAACTCTTCCAGCCGGTCCTGCGACAACCATAGCCGCGGATGGCCGACCGGGGACGCCCGGAACCGCACCTTGCGAGACGGCAGCGGAGACTGCGGCAGGTCCCCGGTAATGGTGAAGCGGCGCGAGGAACTCCAGCTGGTGACGGGTTTGCCGGTCTCCGGGTCGCAGACCGCGTAGGACCAGACATAATCTCCGGGGGCCAGCGCCACGTCGGGCGTGAAGAAGTTGAGCGGAAGGCGGCTGTAGTAATGCGTGGCCCCGGTGGCGTAGTCGGGATCGGTCGAGATGCGCAGCACATATTGCGCTTCGTCCTCGATCACCGGCAGCCATGTGAAACGCGGCGGGTTCTCGGTGACGACGGTCTCGGCATCGGGCGCATACTGGATCGTCAACCGTCCGGTCTTGGGTTCGTCGAGCTTGGTAAGGACAGCGGCGCCAGCATGGGTAGGTCTTTCTTCAGGTACAAGAGGGGGGTGTGCGGCCGGGGGTCGGCCGCACGCGTGTTTCTTGGAAATGACGGGATCAGCCGCCGTACTGGCGCTCGTAGGCCGAGTTCATGACCTCGAGAACCTTCTGGTAGCCCATGTTGTTCAGGGCCTCCATGTAGTCATCCCAGTCTTCCTTGACGTCGCCTGTGCCAAGGATCCAGGCCTGCTGACGCTCCAGCATGTAGGTCTGGATCGACGGGTAGTACCGGTCGTAGACCTCCTGCTCTTCCTTGTTGAAGGACACGCCAAGGAACTGCTCGACCAGCAGGTCTTCGGTGTCGTAGAGCTTGATGCCTTCGCGGGCCGACTCGCGGGTCCACTGCCATTCATAGCGGTAGTCCTGCGGGTAGCCGCGATAGACCTGCGCGCCTTCCAGGTTACATCTGGCTGTTGACCGGGCGGCCCGAGTCCAGCACCTCCGGCTTGTAGATCGGCTCGCCGTCGACCATGTCCCAGGTCTTGCCCTCGACCCCGAAATTGGCCAGCAGCGCGCCCTCTTCCGAGAACCAGTAGTCGAAATACTTGATGGTCTCGACCGGATGATCGTTGGTGTAGCTGATCGCCCAGCCGTCCGGTTTCATCGGAATGCGGCGGTTTTCCTCGATCCGCTTTCCCGACACCGATTTCGGCGGCAAGAACGGAACGAAGTTGAAGCCCTCGACCTTGTCGGCCAGCGCCACATTGTAGCCCGAGGTAGAGGCGAACCAGTCATGCGTCATGCCGCCCAGGTTCTCGCCCAGCAGGTAGTCGCGCGCCGAGGAGCCACGGGTGAAGAGTTCGGCGTCGATCAGGCCCTCATCATACCATTGCGCGATATTGGCCAGGCCGTCGCGATAGGCTTCCTGTGCGTAGGGGTGCACCACCTTGCCGTCCTTGAGGTAGAACTGGTGGTAGACATCGGCCCGGTCGAACGCGCGTCCCAGAGCGTCAGAAGGCGCAGGACCTCTTCCCAGTCACGGACAAAGAAGGGATTTCGTCCTTTACGCCGTTGCCGTTCGGGTCCTGGTCGCGGAAGGCCACCAGCACCTCGTAAAGCTCGTCAACGTTGTCCGGTCGTTCCAGCCCAGGGTGTCGAGCCAGTCCTGACGCACGAACCAGGCGCGGGCATACTTGCCGTCCGGAAGATACGGGATGTAGTAGACGTTGCCGTCATAGGCCGAGATCGCGTCCCAGATCTCGGGGTGCTCGTCGAACCAGGCTTGGATGTTGGGCGCGTGTTCCGCGACCAGATCGTTGAGCGGCACGAAGGCGCCCTGCGGGCCGTATTCGTTGACCGGCTGGCGGATGTTGGCGCCGCCCACGATGTCGGGCAGGTCGCCGGTGGCCAGCAGCAGGTTCATCGCTTCCGCGTTGTCGGTCGTGTTGCGGCCCGACGTCTTGTCGATCAGGTGTATGTTGGTCTGTTTGCGCGCCACTTCCTCGACCGGGTAGATCTTGGAGGTGTCGCCGCCCGGCCCGTAGCCCTGGGCCGGGCCCAGTGCATGTGGACCGTCAGTTTCCAGCGGCTCGTCGACGATCGGCAGGTCGATGTCCTGCGCCACGGCCGGGCTCGTCAGGGCTGTGGTTCCAAGGATGGCAGCGGCTGCCAGGTTGAAGGTTCGCATGGTATCCTCCCTTTTGCGACTCTGTGAAGTTCGGGGTCGTTTCGGTCGAAGCCCCGGTCACAGGGGCTTTGCGACAATTGCTCACTCCTTCACGCCACCCAGCAGGATGCCCTTGCTGAAATACTTCTGGAGGAAGGGATAGATGAGCAGGATCGAATGATGGAGCAGACGATGATGGCGGCGGTCACGGTCTCGACCGAATAGGCCGCGGTCAGCAGCGTCGTGGCGAATTCCTCGTCGTCCGAAAGCTCCACGATGACCTTGCGCAGGTAGACCTGTAGCGGGATCTTTTCTTCGTCCTGCAAGAGCACCATGGCCCAGAAAAAACCCGTTCCAGCGCGACACGACACAGAAGAGCGCGACGGTGGCGATGGCCGGTTGCTGAGCGGGACGTAGACCTTCCAGAGCACCTGGAATTCATTGGCCCCGTCCATCCGCGCGGCCTCTTCAAAGGACTTCGGGATGCCCTCGAAGAAGTTGCGCAGCAGGATGATGTTGAACCCGTTGACCGCGAAGCCGATGATGATGCCGAAGTAGCTGTCCAGCAGGCCGAGATCGCGCATGTTCAGGAAGAACGGATCAGACCGGCGTTGAAACCACATGGTAAAGGCCACCACCAGGTTCCAGAACCGCCGCCCGTAGAGCTGGGGCTTGGACAGGGCATAGGCGCCGGGAATGATGAACGCGAGGCTCATCAAGGTGCCGCCGATCGTGTAGATGAAGGTGTTCTTGTACGACGACCAGAACAGCGGCTCGCTCAGGACCTGCTTGTAGGCTTCCAGCGTGAACCCGACCGGAGTCAGGATCACATTGCCGGCGCGGGCCTCCATTCCGGCGCTCATCGACAACGAGGCGATGTAGATGAACGGGTAGAGGGTCGAGAGGGTGAACAGGCCGATGAGAACCATGTTCAGGATGACGAACATCTTGTCGCCGCGTGAATAGAGATTCATGTTGGTCATGACTGGCTCTCCCCCTTACCAGAGCGAGGTGCGCGAGTAGCGCTTGGAGATTGCGTTCGCCGTCATCACCAGGACGAAGGCCACCACCGCGTTGAACAGGCCCGCTGCCGCGGCAAGGTCGTACTGCCGCCCTGGATGCCCTGGCGATAGATGAAGGTGTTGACGACGTCGCCGGTCTCGTAGGTGGCCGGCTGGTAGAGCAGATGATCATCTCGAAGCTGATCTCCAGCATGTTGCCGATCCGGATGATGAGCATGATGATGATGGTCGGCAGGATCGACGGCAGGGTGATCTTCCACATCATCTGCCAGCGGCTTGCCGCCGTCCACGACCGCGGATTCGTAGAGCGTCGGAGAGACACCCGCGATGGCCGCGAGGTAGACGATCGACTGGAACCCCGCCTCCTGCCAGATGCCGGTGCCGACGAAGATCGGGCGGAACCATTCCGGCTTGGTCAGGAAGTAGATGGGGTCCATCCCCAGCCATCCGAGGATGGTGTTCACGATGCCCGCGCTTGGACTGAAGGCCGTGATGACGATACCCGCGATGATCACCGAAGAGACAAAGTGCGGCAGATAGACGATGGTCTGTGCCGTCTTCTTGAAAGCTCTGCTTGAGGATCTCGTTGAACATCAGCGCGAGCAGGATTGGCATCGGGAAACCGAAGATCAGGCCGTAGAAGCTGATGATGATCGTGTTGCGCAGCGCGCGGATGAACTGGTCGTTGCCGAACAGGGTCTGGAAATGCTCCAGCCCGATCCAGGGGCTGTCCGCGACACCGCGGAAGATCGAGTAGTCCTTGAAGGCGATCTGCAACCCGTACATCGGCTTGTATAGAAAGATCGCCAGCCAAGGATTGTCGGGATCAGCATCACGTATAGCTGCCATTCCCGCTTCAGGTGGTCGCCCACCCGCTGCATGGTGTTGGGCTTGCGGCGGCGCTGGGCCTCCTTGGCATCGAAGACCAGTTCCTCGGTCGTCGGTCCGGCGGCACCGGTAAGTTGGGATCGTTGGTCATTGTTCCAGCACCTGCCCCGGCAGCACCTCGCCGGACTTGGCGTCGAAGACCTTCACGAGGTGGGGTTCGATGGTGAACCCGCGGATCCCGTCCAGCACATGCATCTGGCCGACGGTGTCGGTACGGATGACAAAGGGTTCGCCTTGCAGGCTGGCATGGATCAGCGCCTCCGACCCCAGCGTTTCCACGAGGTCCACGTCGAGATTGATCAGGTTCGGATCGTCCTGGTTCGCGACGGCGACGAACTCGGGGCGGATGCCGAGGATGACTTCCTGCCCGACTGCGTTGGTCAGCGACGGAATTTGCTGAAGCTGGACGCGCTGGCCGTCGAATTCGGCCACCGGCCCCTGATCGCCGGCAACGACCGTGGCCTTGACCATGTTCATCGGCGGGATCCAAGGAAGCCAGCGACAAAGGTGTTGGCCGGGTTCAGGAACAGCTCCATCGGAGAGCCGATCTGCTCGATCCGGCCGTCATGCATGACGACGATCCGGTCAGCCAGCGTCATCGCCTCTACCTGGTCGTGGGTGACGTAGATCGAGGTCGCGCCAAGCCGCTTGTGCAGGCGCTTGATTTCGGCGCGCATCTGGGTGCGCAGTTTGGCGTCGAGGTTCGATAGCGGCTCGTCGAACAGGAACACCTTGGGGCGGCGCACGATGGCGCGGCCCATGGCGACCCGCTGGCGCTGGCCGCCGGACAGGTCCGCCGGGCGACGCTCGAGGTAGGGCGTCAGGCCGAGAATGCCGCCGACCTCTTCCACCGAAGACGCGATCTTGTCCTTGCTTTCCTTGCGGATACGCAGGCCGAAGGCGATGTTGTCCGCGACGTTCAGGTGCGGATAGAGCGCGTAGTTCTGGAACACCATCGCCACGTCCCGATCTTTTGGTGCGACGCGGTTCACGTGACGGCCGTCGATGGTCAGATCGCCGTCCGAGATCTCCTCCAGTCCCGCGATCATGCGCAACGTGGTGGACTTGCCGCAGCCGGATGGCCCGACCAGCACGACGAATTCCTGCTCCTGAACTTCGAGGTCGATCCCGTGAACGACCTGGACAGCCCCGTAAGCCTTGACGAGTCCTTTAAGAGTAACGCCGGACATATCCCCTCCCGCTTTCCGCATCGCCTCCCAGTGATGCGTTGATGCCACGGCCGATTCGTGGCCGTGCAATCTGGTATACTAGTAACTAAACTGGTATACTAGTCTAAATTTGGGTGGGCATCCCCCGGGACTTGGGCTAAAACCCTATTGCGCACGTCAAACGGCGCGCCATTTGGCGTGAACGCTTGGGCCGGCGCATATGCAGGAGAAGAGAGATGGTTCAGACGGCCCCGGTGGGAGAGCGGCGAACAAGCGTCGACGACATATTCGACTACCTTTACGACGAAATCAGCGGCCTGCGCTGCGCCCCGGAGACAGGATTTCCGAGGCGACATCGCGCACGTTTCGGCGTGTCCCGTCAGCCCGTGCGCGATGCGTTCAACCGCCTTGCCAATCTTGACCTGCTGCTGATCCGCCCACAGCGCGCCACCGAGGTGAAACGCTTCTCGATGCGCGAGATCGAGAAATCCCGCTTCGTGCGCGCCTCGGTGGAGAAAGAGGTGCTGCGCCGCGCCGCTGAACGCTGCGACGGGGTCCAAGCGGCCCAGCTGGATGCGGCGCTGATCCAGCAGGAAGCGGTCGTGAAGGCGGGGACTTCGACGCCTTCGGTGCGCTGGACTATGAGTTCCACAAGACTCTCTGCGCCATCGCCCAGGCCGAGTTCGCCTTCGACGTGATCCTCGCCGAGAAGTCCAAGGTCGACCGACTGTGTGTGCTGGGATGGACAAGGAATCCCGCATGCCCGAGCTGGTGGACGACCATCGCGCCATCGCAGAGGCGGTGAAGGCGCACGACCCCGAGCGCGCGGTCGCCGCCGGCGTGCTGCACCTCTCGCGCCTCGACGAGACGATCAATCGCATCTCAACAACAATGCAAACTACTTCGAACCGGAAGACCGCTGAGCCACCAAGCGCAGCGCGCCTGAACTGAACGACCCCATCGTGACAACCGAAATGCCGCCGGCTGCGCAGGCCGGCGCCCGATCTCCCACGGCAGGGATGTTCTGACCCTGGCCTGGCCCATGACCCTCAAGGCGATCATGCTGCACGGCACCGTCGTGATCGACGCCTACCTCGTCGCGGGGCTGGGCGAGGCGTCGCTTGCGGCCATGGGACTGGCCGCGGCCGTCTCGGGTTTTATTCTGGGCGGCATCCTTGCCTTCTCCAACGCCATGCAGATCCGAACGGCACAGGCCGCCGGCTCTGGCGATCCCGTCTACCTCAAGTCCGCCCTCGCCGCGGGGCTGACCATCAGCCTGCTGGTCGGGGCTGCCGGTCTTGCCGCGATCACCGTGTTCGGCGGCCCTGTCGTCGCCGCAATGGCCCCAAGCGCCGAGGTTGCGGGCTGGCCACGCGCTACCTTTCGATCTTCTCGCTCGTCATCATCGGCGAAGCCTTCGGCCAGTGCATGTCGAGTTATTTCAATGGCTGCGGGCGCACGCGCCTGCCCCTCTACAGCTTTTGCCTGTCGCTGCCGGTGAACGTGGCCGCCAGCGTCGTGCTGATCCACGGCCTTCTCGGGTTGCCCGCCTTCGGCGTGGCCGGGGCGGCGATGGGCAGCGCCATTGCCGCGTCGGTGCAGGTTGCCTTCCTCGGTGCCAACCTTCTGCGGACGGACGGTTTACCTGATGCGTGTCTCGGGCTGGCGACAGACGCGTTTTGCCCCGACGCTGAAACGGCACTTCGTCTTTGCCCTGCCGATTGCCGCCACCTTCTTCAGCGCACCTTCGCCACCCATGTCTGCACGCTGATCTACGCCAATCTCAGCCTTAACGCCTTTGCCGCGATGACTCTGATCGCGCCCTGGATCATGGTGACGGGCACGATCGGGATGCAATGGGCGCAGGCCTCCGGGATCATCGTGGCGCAGCTTTTGGGGCAACGGCAGCCCGCGGCGGTGCTGGATGCCTTCCTGTCGCGCGCTTGGCGTGGCGCCTTTGTCGCGGCGGGTTTTGTCGCTTTGCTCCTTGCAGGTGTCTGCCTGTCCGCAAACCTCCTGTACCAAGACCTGAGCGTCGAGACCCGCTCCACGCTTCTGGCCTTTCTTCCGATCCTGTTGATCCTGCCATTTCCGAAGGGATCGAACGCGATATGCGGCAACACACTCCGGGCCAGCGGCGACACGATCTATGTCATGCACATCTTCGTCTGGTCTCAGTGGCTGTTCCGGGTGCCTGCCACGGCGCTCGCCGTCCTCTGGCTGGACCTGCCTGCGGTCTGGGTCCTGTCGCTGCTGCTGGTGGAGGAGTTGGTGAAGTTCCCGGCCTTTCACGCGAGGCTCTACAAAGGGGCGTGGAAACAGGCAACACTATCGGAGTAGCATCGACGGGATGATTGGACGGTCTGACCAGCCCAGCCAAGGAAATAGTCATGGACGCGCATCCTCAATTCGCCGACACGCCTTTTCCAGTGCGGACATTCCTTGCCGGGTTCGACCTGGCCATCCTCTCTCCGCTTGATGCCGATGAGGACTTCGCGGCGATCGACGAGTCCCGACCGGTTCTGGATGGCCTATTCGGTGACAATTGGCCAAAGGGCGTGACTTATGAAAGCAACCTCGCCGATCTGGCCCGGCACGAACGTGAGTTTGAAGCGCGTTTTGCGTTTTCCTGGCGATCCGGTCGTCCGATGAGGCCTATCTCGGCTGCGCCTATTTTCGTCCGACGCATGGGGTCACAGGTGTCGGACGCGCGGCATATTGGATTCGTGAAGGACCGGACAGAGTTGACCTGCTCAGAGCATTTGGCCCGGCCTTTCGGAAGTGGCTAGGTCAGTTTTTGCCCGACGAGTTTGAAGTGAAGTGGTTCTGCAACGACTGGGATGTTCGACGGATTTCGTGACGAAGATCGCACAAACTTGTATCCTTGAACCCGCCTACGCTCATCCCGATCAGAGGTCCACATTCACGCTGCTGCCGGATTGCGAAGACAAATGGATGGCCTCGATCACCCGATGAGACCGTAGCGCCTCACGCGCTGTCACAAGTGGCTTGCCGCCAGAGCGCACGGATTCCACGAAATCGCTGATCACGGCGCCATGCCATTCGTGATTGCCGGTCAGCGGACGAACCGCCCGGCCTGCGCGGCCTGCGCCTCGGTCTCTATGCGGCCGTCGCGCCAGCTGACCTCCAGTCCGTTCTTGTCGATCTTGAGACTGGCGTTTTTCGTGGTGCAGCCGGATCACCTCGGTTCGATGCGGAAACATCGCGGTGCTGGCGACAAAGGTGCCGACGGCCCCGCAGGCGAATTCCAGCCCCGAAACCGCCAGATCCTCGGCCTCCATCTGGTGCAACGGTGTGGTCGCGGTCATCGCCTGGAACACGCGTCACCGGGCCCGTGAGGCTGAGCGCAAGGTCGATGGAATGCACCGCATTGGTGATCATCACGCCGCCGCCGTCGCGGTCATAGGTTCCCCGCCCAAGTTCATCGTAGTAGGACTGATCGCGCCACAACGGCACGGAAATCTCGACCAGCCCGAGTGCCCCCAGCGTCCCGCCAGCCACAAGGCGCGCGGCCGCACGCGACGGGGCCCGTACACGGTGCTGGAACAACACCCCAAGCGTGACCCCGGCGCGCTCGCAGATCTCTGCAATCTCGCAAGCCTCCTGCACCGTGCGTGCGACCGGCTTTTCCAGCAGGATGTGCTTGCCTGCCCGCACCAGCGGCTCGATCACAGCCTTGCGGACATTCGGCGGCGTGGCGACAATCGCGATCTCGACAGACGGTTCATTCGCGACCGCGGCTAGGTCTGCGGTAAATGCCGGGGGTGGCCCGTCATAGAATTCCGCAAGCGGGCGTGCCTTGTCCGGATTGCGTGAGACGATCGCCTTGAGGTCTGCAATGTCCTGCATGGCGCCCAACGCGCGGATGTGCGTCTTGGCAATCATGCCGGCACCGATCAAGGCGATGCCAATCGGGCCGGTCTCTGTGGGTTCGGTCATTCGGTCGGCTTTCTTGCCCCTGTGCGTCTCTGGCGCGACGCCATTATGCGGACGGGGTGGTGTCAGTAATTCCACATCGTCCCGTCTTCCAGCGGACGACCGGATGAACGCCGGGAGCATATTCGTAGCGCGCGGCCTCCCGTTCATCGAAATCGACACCAAGGCCCGGTGCGTCGCTGACATGGACCATGCCGTTTTCCATCCGGTGTTCCGACGGGAACAGCGCGTCACACTCCGGCGTGCCCAGCACCAGGTATTCCTGCACGCCGAAGTTCGGCGCCCAGGCGTTCAGGTGATGCTGTGCGGCCATGGAAATCGGCGAGTGGCTGGGGGCGCCATGGAAAACCGGTGCGAAACGTGATGCAACCCGGCAAGATCGACGATCCGGCGCGTATGCGTAATGCCGCCGCAATAGGTGACGGCCACACGGATGAAATCAATCAGTTCGGCCTCGATCATCTTGTTGCAGTCCCAGATCGAGTTGAACACCTCTCCGATGGCGATGGGTGTGGTCGAATGCTGCCGGATCAGGCGCAACGCGTCCTGATCCTCGGCCGGGGTCGGATCTTCCATCCAGAACAGCCGCACGGGTTCGACCGCCTTGGCGAATTCCGCCGCCTCGCGGGGGAGCAGACGGTGGTGGACGTCGTGCAGGATATGCAACTCCGGGCCAAACCGGTCACGGATTTCGGCCAGCGCATCGGGCATGTAGCGGATGTAGCGATCCGTATCCCAGACCTCGACCTTTGGCTGGATGCCGGTGTAGTCGGTGATGTAATTCTTAACGTCGCCCTTTTTCTCGGGCACCGCGTAACTGGCAGAGGGCATTCCCGGGATGCCGCATTGCACGCGCACCGCCTTGTAGCCCTGCTCGACATAATGGGCGACCGAGTCCATCAGATCCTCAAGATCGGCGCCCGTGGCATGGGCATAGACCATCGCGCCTTCACGGCTTTTTCCGCCCAGCAATTGGTAGACCGGCATGTTCGCCAGCTTGCCCTTGATGTCCCACAGCGCCATGTCGATGGCTCCGTAGCCGCCATGGCAATCGGCCCCGCCGGAAATAGGCGCCGCGATAGAAGAACTGCCAGATGTCTTCGATGTTCCGCGGGTCTTTCCCGATCAAGTTCGGGATCAGGTAGTTTTCAGGTAATGCGCCGGCAGCGTTTCGCGGTTGTTCAGCGTGGCGTCACCAAGCCCATGGACGCCCTGATCGGTCTTGATCTTGAGCGTGACGTAGTTCTTCTTCGGCCCGCCGACAAAGACCTTGGCATCGGTGATTTTCATCGTGCGCCTCCCTGCCCCAGCGCCGGTACGTCGGTCGCGGTGCCACCGCTGCGGATCAGGTCGATGATCTGCTGGTACTGCGCGCCCTCGCGAAACGTAGGATACGCCGGGGCGCTTTGCCCCTGAATGTCGCGGACGAAATCCCGGGCGAGGACATGCCAGCAAAGCTCTGTTTCTCCGGCCACGTCCGGCGTGGCGGCGACGATATCGTCGGGCAGCGGCAAATCGCTCCAGCCGGTTTCGCGGGTGTAGTGCGAAAGCTGCCCGCTGCGTAATGGCCTTTGAGGTAGATCGCGCCCTCGGTGCCATAGAACACGATGTGATCGTCGCCAAAGCGCGGCACCAGCCCGCCATGTTTGAACAGGACCGAAACCGGGCGTTCGGCCAAGGCGCTGTCGATCTGCGCCATGACGGTATAGGACCATTCCACGTTGCTCTCGCCCCATTTGAGCGACGGATCGTTCAGGTCCTTCGGATGTGCTGCCGGCGCGTTGCGAAATTATGCACCCCTCGACAATCGGCGCGCGGCCCAGGTCGTCCCGGACCTCCCCGGTCCGTTGAATGATTTCGTCACCGATCACGTCGGTCACGATCGACAGCGTGTGGGTAAAGTTGTTGTTGAGCCGCCCGCCACCCGCTTCGGCACGGTGCGACCAGCCAAAGGGGATGTCACGTTCAAGGTTGAAGTGTGAAATGCACTCGACCTCTGTCGGGGCACCTATGGCGCCCTCGGCAACAAGCCGTTTGGCGTGCTGGACGCTGGGCGTATAACGGAAACTCGCGGCGTAGGCGGTCTTGACACCCCTGGCCTGTGCAAGATCGCGCAGTTCCACGGCCGAAACCCCGGTTGCGGTCATCGGCTTGTCACAAAAGACGTGACAGCCATGGGCGATGGCCTGCTTGATCGGGTCGTAATGTGCTCCGCCGGGTGTCGCGATCGAGACGATGTCAGGCTTGCAGGCGTCAAGCGCCTTCGCCCAATCCGTCCCCGCGTAAGAAATGTCCTTCTTGTCAGCGACTGCACGGACCACATGCTCTGTCCGTCCGACCATCCCCACGACATCTGCGCCGGCTGCCCGGAACGCATCGGCATGCCCCTCGCCGGCAAAGCCTGTGCCATGCACAAGCACTTTGAGTGTGTCGCTCATCGTGGTCCTCCCCTGCTTGGCGAGATACTAGTATTCCAGTTTGCGAGTTGCAATACTAGTATTCTAGGCGTCTATGAGATCAGGCGAGGCGCGGAGGGCCCGGAAAATTGCTCGCTGCTCCGGCATTCGTGAGAACCGGCCTACAAACGGGCGAAACGCCAGTTCTTCACCGGCTGGCGCGCAGCAATGCGTCAAACGCCAGAAAAGGTCCGCCTTCGGACCTGCATGCGCCGCAAGACGCAGGCCACCTCCCGCTTCCCCGGTTGGCGCCGCTTACGTCTTCGAGGGGAATCTATCCACGCGAGAAGACCATAGCGTCGCTCGGAGGCACATGACCAATGCCGCGGGATGGCCCAGATGGAAAGGGACTGGGCACGGCAGATAGCAGGCCCTTCGTGTAGGGATGGCGGGGCGATCGCAGCACTTGCGCGGTCTCGCCCATTTCGACAACCTCGCCCCGGTACATGACCGCTATCCGGTGGCTGACACGTTCGACGACGGCGATGTCGTGCGAGATGAACAAGAATGCGATCCCCAGCCTGTCCTGAAGATCCTGCATCAGCGTCGTGACCCGGGCGGCGGTCGAGACATCAAGCGCGGATACGGCTTCGTCTGCGACGATCACCTTTGGCGAGACGGACCAGCGCGTGCAAGGCAGAGCCTCTGGCGCTGGCCGCCCGAGAACTGGTGCGGATAGCGGTCGGCAGCCGAGGCATCAAGCGTCACCATGTCCAGCAGATCAGCAGCCAGTTTCGTGCGGGCGGCCCCTTGCAGGCCGCTGTGCAGATAGGCCGTTCGGTGATCAGATCGCGGACTTTCATGCGGGGATTGAGGCTGGCGA
>JALQPE010001294.1:0-10921 GCA_030407315.1 Asparagopsis taxiformis | reverse complement strand
TGCATTTTACTATTGAACGTTCATTTACTATTTCATACAAAGGCGTAAAACGACCATTTGATGCCGTCAGCTTTACGCTCTCTGAGCGCCTCCCGTGTTAAGGCTTCTCTGAGAGCGTTTTCAGGGTTACAAAAGTGCCACCCGGCAAATGCAGCCCATCATTTCTGAGCATCTGATTTGTATTAGCTGTTCCATAGAATGTGCAAGTACCCGCACTATGATAGGAATCAGACTCACACTCTAAGAGTTCCTTCTACCAATCTTACCTTCAGCAAACAGTTGTCTGATCTGGCTTTTTCTTTGTTTGGCAGCCCGCTAGGCATTGGACCCGCGGGTACAAAACCGTGGGCAAATGACCAAAGCGTAAAGCGCCAATCATCAAACCCGGCACAATTTTGTCCGCACACTCCCAGATAGAGTGCAGCATCAAACATATTATGAGAAAAGGCCAATGGCCGTCGACATTGCATTACATCACGGCTAAACAGACTTAGATCCATGCCCGGCTGCCCTTGGGTAACCCCATCGCACATTGCAGGCACGCTGCTGCAACCTGAGCTACAGAGCCCATTTCACGACAGCTTTCCGAATGGTATCAGGGTAGATTTCAAAGGGCTGATGAGCCGAACAGCATGTCATTATAGGCATTAACAATGGCAAACATTCACTGAGTTACTGAGTTTGAGGGCTTGTTTTATCTGTTTCTCCACAGGCTGCAAAAACCATGTGCTAAATTACCGCAAGAGAGTCTGGACCTGTGAACGCCGTCATCCTCAGCTTTTTTCATTTGCTGCAGATAAGAATCGCGAGTGTGTTGCTTCGCTCACATATACGGGCAGTAACCACTATCAACAACTGGGTTCATGGGCCTGACTCCTTTGCTTGGCATGAATCACTCAAATAAAAGCATACTCGGTTTATTACTTTAAATTATTGCTTTTACTTGAAGCAATAGCCGCGCCAAAGCTGAGGAACGCTCTTTTCAGGAGTTATTTTATTGAGGCTAGGAGAAGCTGTTCAGGAAAGGTGTAGAGTTTGATTCAAGGAGGCTGGATTTATGTTGCAGCTTTTGGCTGCAACCACCCTTCGGGCTTCGCGCTAACGCGCTCGATTGTGATTTCTGCGCAATCGCTGAACCAAATGATTAAAGGAACAATTCCGCCCTGCGTAGCAGAAAATAAAAAAGGCCATCCTGTTTCGAAGATGAATGAGCTTTTTATTTGGGGGCTGATTTGCTTGTTGCAGCTTTTGGCTGCAACCACCTTCGGGCTTCGCGCTAACGCGCTCGATTGTGATTGCTTCGCAATCGCTGAACAAGGGATTAAAGGAACAAATTCAGTCCCGGTGCAGAAAATAAAAAAGGCCATCGTTGGATGACCTTTTTATTTGAATTTGGTAGCGGGGCTGGGGTTATGAGGATACTGATCAAAAACCATATTAAGTATGGTAAAAATATCAAAAATACATTAAGTTTTATCAATAACTTACAAAATATTTTTACCAATAAGAAAAGAGGTATATTAATGGAGAATAAAACTAAATATTATTGACACATTGTGGGATCAGAAAAGAATAAACCAGTGACCGTAAGGTTCACACCAAATGAATTACTCGATTCGCAACGGAGAACAATTGCGAACGAACTTTAGCAGTAATTAAAGCAGCATTATACGCCCAACAAGATCGCTCATCCAACGTAGGCAAGTTACCCTCCCTGTTGGAAGACAAACCATTCTCGATCTAGCACGCACTTTACAACAACTCAAGAATCAGACATTTTTGCAAAATTGGTCCGATGACTATTGGGCACATGAACTCAAGAAATTTTCTAACGCAATCGAGCGCTTTGGTTTTGATAAGAACAGCGGATTTAGAAACTCCCAGAAAAATTTCAGAGTTCAAAAGAAAAAGCGCTACCGCTGGATTGTTTGTTCGGGGGTTCCCTAATGACAAAACAGATCCTCTCATACACTTCAAAGTTCAATTCCTTATTTGGGTCTTCATCCAAAATTTGAGAAGAACAAAAGATATGGCTTTGTCTGCGCTTCCAATATACTGAACATTGCACATTTCTTTAACCACAACGATGACTCAGAAATCATCGAAACTCTTGCCCGACATCTCTCAGCAAAAATACCAGCTGTAGTTTTGAACAGTTTTCGCTCAGAGTAAGGCTTGCTTCATTCAGATGCGCACAACAAAAACCTGGCACCCGTGCCTACAAGTTTTTAAGCAGCTCCAATCCATTTGTAAAGGTGAGTTCAAGCCAGAAGAATCTTTCCAGCACCCTGATAGTTGGTTCGTTTCATCTCCCGAAATTGATGACGCACCGCCTCAAGATTCACCTTCGGTAATATTCAACATGAAGCTGTGTATGATGTCAGTGGTGAGATCACATCAGATGTAATTACAACAACTGATGAAAAGGACACATATGAAGAGCAGTACAGATCAGCTAACTCAGTTATCAGATCAACCGCGGAGAAACTTAGCTTTCTACAATATAGTTGGTTTTAAAACCTACCCCCTATGAAACAGATATCCTGATCAATTGGATCAAAAAAGGCATTACCTCAGAATCCAAGATCAAAGCTTAGGAACTGCGCTGGCAGCCATAGCCATCTCTACAAGTGAATCACTTGCGACTGTTCAATATATTCCGATGGGGACATCCTTTCTATAGACTGGAGTATCAATGACTCATTCACAACTCTCTCCAAGCATCACCAAGACATAAAGGCGCTTGGAACCCCGGTCAGATGACGAAGCTAACTGGATAAAACCCATCTTCGGAAAGCTTTAAATTAAAAATAAACCCATCAATTTCACAAGTACTGAAATCTGCGTACCAAAATACTGTCAACCCATCTCAACTCGGCTCCCTTTGCATTCAGTAAGTGAACAATCTTTAGAATCTTGGTTTAGAGAAGAGATGCAGGTGCTTGGCCTACGACTACTTTCCGGCATGTTGCCAGAGCTACTCCCACAAGACATCTATAACGCTACCGGCCAAAGTTTTTGAGCGTACTTCTATGCGCTCACTCACAAACCGCGTTAACTGGAGCAAGTGCATACGTCACAAGCACAGAAAGAGATATTTTTGAATTTCTAAATGACACTAGTACCAAACCTATAACTGTGTTGTCAGTTGAAAATCCATTACATTACGCAGTTGGTAGTCGCTAGTTCTAGTTGAAGGCTTAATTCGCTCAGAGATAACCAAGGCAAAGCAACATATCGAGAAATTGAGATTCGGTAGTCCAATTGAATTCCATAATGCGTATGTATCGTATTGTGGTCATGGCTCTACTTGCAGCAACCGGATCCGCCCAGTGAATGATCCATTTGAAAGCATAAACGATTTTAATTCGATCAGCGGCTCATCGTTGTTGAAGATAAGTCAGATAACAACATTCATGGCCTAGGATTATCCCACTCACACGAACAAGTATCGAACTAATACGCAATCATTATTTAAATCATTTACAAGCCTTAGCTGATGCGTTGAACAACAGCAAATTAAGCACTCAATTCGAGCACTGGTAGATGGTTCAAATCAATCAGAATTCCCACTTTTTTTCTTTATCAACAACGACGGAAGTACTGCGAGCATTTCCCTGTCTAGCTCTGAAATAAAGCAACTTTTTGATTGGCCTTTGAAGCCCAATCTATTTAGACATTATTTCATACAGAAGCTGCTTAGTATGGGGTAGATAGCGAAGTAGTAGAAGCGTGGTCAGGCCATGTAGAACTTAATCTTCAAACGTATGGAATTCACTCTGAAAGGTGCTGGGTAACGGACGCTGATACTTATAGCTCTCATATACAGAATCTCATGTATTATTTAGGGTTGAGCCTATAACAGGATTCACAGCTGCGCCCAATATTGAATTTAACGTTAATTCGCAGACAGAAAATAAACCTATGGCCGTAACTGCGAGAACTAGATCGCCAACGTAAGGTTGATATTGCACTTGAAGAAGTAGATCTTATGTTCGAGATATTCACTTCCTCTCTCAGTGAGGAGGAGCCTAATCAAGAGGAAGTGGATCAGCTGATAGATGAAGTATATACACAGAAAACAGAACAGTCCATATAAAAGCCACCTATCCCTCAGATTTGAAAGAATTGTGCAACACCTACAGGGTCTAGTTGAATCTAAAAATTGCACTCCATACAAATATAAAAAAATTGCTCGGCAGTTTACATGCCCTCCAAACATTTTTCCATCGCAACCCCCAAAGCAATTACACTCAACGCACAATTAAATGTTCTATTTGATGACGTAGTTAAGAACAATAAAAATGCACCTTCTCAATAAGTTCACCAAAAGCTGCTCAAATTGCAGCCGTGGCTGTTTGCCTTAAGCAGAGATTTCCTACCCTGAGTTAGTCAACGATATTGCCTCTCAAAAGCTTATCGACTTATGAAGTTCAAGAAAAGGTACTATCTGGAATACAGCGAGATACTGAACAAAGATGATTTTCTATCCCCCGTTCAAAGGCACGAGCTACACCCGGTGTAACTCGCTATCTCAATAAAGCGCTGAAATCACCTAATGATTCAAAACGCCAATTTGGGAACCTTTGCTGCCCATGGCTAGGCTATTATGTGGTTCTACCGACACCACTCGGGGGAATTTCCTAAAGCACTTATGCGAAACTATCAATTTAACCATGCCGTTATTTTTCCCGGCATTGTGCTGGCGCATTGAGCGGAAAAATCCCGCCTACTAGCTAAATATTCAAGACTGGGTCAGAGCACTCACACGAAAAACCTATTGAACTACCCACTGTAACGGAGAAAGTTCGAACAATATGTGAGCAGTGAAAAGTGATTACAGTCCATTCGAACCCAGTTTTTTTCTGGATAAGAATGGACAAGATCAACCGGATTCGAATATTCAGATAAGAGAGCACAACAACAAACTGCGTATAAATATTTGAGGCCGTCAGAGAAACCCTTCACAGTTACAAGAAATCTATCCCCAGCCTACTATTTCAAGTATTAAGCGACTTAATCAATCACACACAAATAAGACAAGCTCAATGATGATCGCCCTCGGCGAATGGAATATGCGATCGAATTGCCCAGAGGTCATAGCACTAAAAACAAGCTCTAGCAAAGAAAACTGTGACTGATTACTTCTCTACACTGTCATCACGTTTCGGGGGTTAGTTTATGACATTGACCTTCATGAACTCGAAAAGGAAGACCTAACAGAATATATGCATCAATGCTGAAGCCGGATCTTTAACTTCTACGACCATAAAAAGACGCAAGAGATCGGTTTTAATTGATTTCCAAGGATTCATTGAACGCTCTTATCATGCACCTAAGCCCAATTGGGCAGAGCTTGGGATCCCTGAGCTAGGGAGGAATGTCAGCCCAGGTTGGGGAGAAGACGACTATCTGTCTCGTTAAAATTAATAGAAAGAATGTTCTCTTTGATTGCCCAAAGACCACTGACTTTGCTTCCTTGTCATGATTCTATGCAAAAGATATGTTTAAGGCGGCTGGAAGCCCTTTACTTAAGACGAAAAGATATTTTTGAAGACAATGGTCAATACTTTATCCACGTAGAAGCCTATAACGGCAGAGGTTTAAAATCCCCAGCAGTAGGAGAATTATTCCCCCAATTGATCCATTAACTGATGATGAACTCCAGATTTTTTCAAACGTAATTACTCACTATGAAATACTATTCCTAGCCACACACACAAAGCGCTAGTTCATATTGTTCCATCTGATCTGCAACGGGAAGCCATCAGAAATATCCCAAGGCTCAAATTTCAACCATTCGAAGTCACGGGGACAAATCATTTAGTACTTCACCATCTTCGGCACTCCTTTCACACTAAAACTGCCAGTCGCGTTTTAACGATCAGTACTGGCCTGTGCAATCGAATCAACGCAGTTGGAGATCATGATGTTCGTAAGACTTTATTAGGTAAGAGAAACGGCACTACTCGCAGAAGTTCGATGGGGTTAGCTCGAGTAACAGGACACGCCACCCCGGGTACCGGTCTTAGGTCATATAACCACATCATTACTGAATGGATAACCAGTGTGTCGGGCCTTTTTCAATAACCAAAAAGGCCGGTTGATCAAGCTATAGATCTTGATGACATGCCAAGAAAAACCTGAGAACTTGTCTCTAAGAAGGCAGGTTAAATTACCAGAGTTCAAGCCTGTAACCATTAATAGAATTTTTGAAATGATGCGATATGTGGGTGCTGGTTACTCCCTCATAAAGCCTGTCAATATTGAAACTAAACAGCAATGTTGCTGACAATTTATGCCTTTTTCCTTAGGCCACAGAGATGCTCTGGTTCAAAATATCGACTGGTGAATCTGTTAGTGGCGTGACAATCCTCAACTTTTTTTCTCAAGATTAAAAGGAGATGCCTGGGCAGGCTTAGGTCTATAGATACACCAGTAACCTCTTTACAAATCCAGATTACCCGACAATTGAGGAATTACAATTCTTGATCGGGCAAAGCCGACAGATACTACTTAAGGAAGAATGCCATTTTGCTTTTAAGCTTATGTGCTCAACCACTATGGTATCGATAATGAAGACTATGAACTGTTGTGTAGAGACGAACCTGAAAATTACATTCAGTAGCTGAAAAGTACCAATTCAATTCGTTAATGCTGAAGAAGGTCGAACGTACAAAGATTGATAACTTCGCAAGCCAGACGATCAATACGAGCGGCGCTATTCTGCCCTGCAACTAACCTCATCGGCTGAATGTATTGTCCAGACAAAATCAGAACTCGCTGTTGCTTTTTTAGCAATAGGCTTTCTATTGCTCTGCAAGCATTTAGGCAGAGCTCCTTCTAGGGTGAGTAAAAGTAGTCCCATGTAACGATGATCAAGATTCAAGCTCAAACTCATCACTCCCCTCTACAGGCTGTATCCCCTGCAAATCCCAATGTGTTTTTTCCTTCCCCGAATCTGTTTACTGTCACTTGCCTGGTTATGATAAATTTTCGCGGATTTTATCTTCTTAGCGTTTCCCTAATAGCCAACAAAAACTCGGAATTTGTCATCTCAACATCATAGCACTTAGATTTCTTCTTTCCTTCGTCAGTACTAGAGCAAAGCACACTGATTTTATCTTTTTTAATTCGTTTAAACTCATGTACAACCCCGTATAACACCAACGTTTCGGAATCAGGTTCCTCTACAATAGTTTGAATAAAGCTCTGATCAAAACTAACTGTCCTTTTCTCCAAGGCTAACCTGCAATGTAGTTGAGATAGTCTTTGGTTTATTAGCCTTGAGGAAAATGAGCAATCCCTTTCTTCAAAGACTCCATGTAGGGCAATTCTTCTGAAACAATAATTCCCGATAGAAGCTCCTTCTCTTTCCCATGAGTAATCATTGAAAGTAAATAAATCGCTGTATCACGCCAGAACTGCACTGTTGTTCATCGATATCAATTCCAACGGCATATATGTCTTGTGCCGTATTAACTCTTTACCATTGTTGCGAAGTCACCTCTAGAGACTGACTCAAAAGTGCATATGTTTTTCTATTTTCAGCTCGTTAATCACCTTCCTAATGTGTGAACAAGAAAGCCTCCAATCGATCGGCAGTCTTCAGGTACTACTGTCGACTTTGGGTCTTCAAATTCTAGCCCTGAGGTAGGTTGCCCTTCCTCCTCACCATCTCGGCATATTGCTATAGGGTGTGAATCTCTTACCGTTAGGATTTTTTTCCTAGCGCACTTCGCCAAAGAAAAATCGTAGTTCTCTCATCCATTATTTCATCACCATATCCTGATCAATTCATTAAGAAGTCCTAGATGCATTGTTACTCAGTTCCCAGAGAGGGCTCGCCGCGCCGTTTGCATTTTTTTTACTCTCAGCTCGACGAAATAGGCTCTGAGGTGAGAAAAAACAGGTGGAAACCTCTTGTTCACTTCTGAAGCCAGATTAGATTCACTAGAAACGCTACACGTTTTTTGATGAGCGCCCGCCGCCTCATCAGAAGCAAAACGACATGCAGGGCGTCAAACAACACTAATTTCTTATCATTTCTCAAATTTCTTTATCTGAATAAAAGAGCATATAGAAATCTGAAGTAGCATTCCCGCGTCAAATGCATAAAAAATGCAATTCAACGATTTTTGAACGTTTAATGAAGAGGAGGAATGTCAATACTGTTTTAAAGCGCTACCTCGGCCGTTTTCTGCGTTTTATAGAAAAGAGACGATAAGTTGACGCTCCAGGTGATTTAGAAGGGAATAATGGACAGCAAACTGACACAAAATAAGATTTGCAAAGACCGCTAAGTATCTAAAGAACTGGTGGTGATTCAGCCGTAAAGTTAAAGCGTGAGCGTGTCTAGGTTGAGAAGGGCTATTTGTTAAGAAGAAGCCTACTTACCAAAACAACCCAAATTAAGTACACATGATTGATCCTGATATGTTAGATAATCGAACAAAGCCAAATGCATTTATGGAATATTATGGCATTTAACATCTCTATTCACTTGGTAACGCGTTGCCTTAAGGCTATCCTTAATTTTTTTCAAATGACCGTGAAAATCAACACCTCTTCTAAGCGTCACGCGGTAGCCAGTACATCCAACAGGGTTTAACTGAACAATTCGAGATGTCATTGGCATGTATATATCAGTATCTTCTGGCACAGGAGCAGCCAAATATACTGTACACTCCTCTGCAAGAGGTGACTTTTCTGCTGTTAACCGATCACTGTAGCACCATTTTCCCGAGCAATTCTGGCTATATCAACCACTCGCGCGTTCTTCCGGTATATGAAATGATCACGATCACATCTCCGTATGAGCAGCAGCCGCAACCATTCGCATCATCAAAACATCATCATAGGCTATCACAGCCAAGTTGAAGCGAAAGAATTTGTGTTGAGCATCCATAGCTACCGGTCCAGAAGCACCCAGACCGAAAAATGAGATCTGTTTTGCCTGGATCAAATAGTCCACCGCTCTGGATACGCATTTAGCATCAATTCCTTTGCGGGAAGAATCCAGCGCAGCGATGGTAGAGGTAAAAATCTTATCAGAATATTCCTCTGCAGAATCATCTGGCTCAACATTACGACTAACATAGGGGTAACCCCCCGCAAGGCTTTGAGCAAGCTGAATTTTAAAATCTGGATAGCCTTTCGTTTCAAAGTTACGGCAAAAACGGTTAACTGTTGGCTACTTACAGAAGAAGCCTGTGCTAATGCCGCTATGCTCATACCGGTGGCAGCCATAGGATCACGTATTATAAACGTCTGCTACTTTACGCTCAGATTTTTTAAGGAATCCAATCGCTGATGGATCTGATCTAATAGGCTCATATCTTTATTAAATTCTGAGTGATAGATATTCGTAGTTAACTAACTACATTTTAGAGATAAAACGACTATACCTTCATGAAGACGCCTATTCCAGCTCTACAAATGTGTAATTGGGTAAAATAAAACACTACCGCGCTTATACGTATTATGTAATTTACGAAATAATGGTTGAATTTATCCGTTTTCAACCATAAAATAATAAAAAAATAAGATTAATAACCTAAAAACGGGTCTCACAATGTCAACCAACTCCAGTAACATCGACATTTATATCTTCGGCGCCATGGGAGACCTGGCACAAAGGAAACTAATTCCCGCACTTTACCAACTTGAAAAAGCCAATCTACTCCACAAAAACACGCGTATCATTGGTGCAGCAAGGCAAGAAGCTGACCAATCTCTATTTCAGGAAAGCTGTAGTAAAATTTACACATTTTTTTAAATAAAAATGATCTCGAAACCCCTACCCTCAAGCGCTTCCTAGCAAAGTTAGATTATCAAGAAGTGGACTTCACTCAGGCTGACAGTTATGCGGACCTGAAGAAGGCAATGTTAAAACAACAAGATGCCACTAGAATTTTCTATTATGCGACACCTGCTTCGGTTTATGCCCCTATTAGCAAGACCTAAGCAATTCAGGCCTCTTAAACCAAAACTGCCGCGTTGTGTTGGAAAAGCCTATCGGTCACGATCTAGAGTCTTCTAATGAAGTCAACGATCAGGTAGCGAATTTTTTCCAGGAAACCAAATTTACCGCATCGATCTTACCTAGGAAAGAAACGGTTCAAAACCTAATTGCACTGCGCTTTGCTAACCCTGTTTGGCACCCAATGGATCAGAATCATATCTCTCATGTTGAGATTATGCTCTGCTGAAAAAGTCGTTATTGAGGGCGCTGGGCTATTTCGACAAAGCGGGTCAGATGCGAGATATGGTGCAAAATCACCTTGTTCAGCTACTTTGCCTGACTGCCATGGACCCACCCGAGATCTATCTGCAGATATGATCCGAGATGAAAAGTTAAAGTACTAAGATCTCTCCGCCCAATCACTAAGAGCTGCATAAAACCAATGTAGTCAGAGGCCGGTATGTAAAGGGCGTAATTGATGGACAACCGTTCCTGGCTATATGGACGAGGAAGGTGCAAACCCTGAGAGTAATACTGAAACCCTATGTTGCAATCAAAGCTGAGATCAACAACTGGCGCTGGGCTGGTGTACCTTTTTTATCTCCGGACGGGTAAAAAGGCTACCTGAAAAGCTATCCCAAATTACAATTCATTTTAAGCAACAACCACACTTTATTTTCGATGAAAAATCAGCGTGATTTAGCTCAAAACAAGTTAATCATTCGCCCTACAGCCAGAAGAAGGGATCTCCTTACAAATCCTTAACAAAGACCAGGGACTTAGCAAAGGAATGCAGTTGCGAAGTGAACCTTTACAGCTGAATTTTTCCAAGCATTTGGAACAGCAAGAATCCCTGATGCGTATGAGCGTTTGTTACTTGAAGTTATTCAGGGTAATCAAATACCTATTTGTACGACGTGATGAAGTGGAATTTGCTTGGAAATGTGCGATCAGTTA
>JALQPE010001292.1:0-14352 GCA_030407315.1 Asparagopsis taxiformis | reverse complement strand
TAGTAAATATCCTCTAAGGGCACTCCTTAAACCCATTCACATTTTGGATGACTAATTTTTTGATGCTGTGCTGATCAAAATTTTCGATGAGTATTTTGGTATGCTGTGGCAATTGTACAGACTTCTTCGCTTTTTCAAATCGATCTAAGACCTTATGAAGTTCACTGATTTGGATAGGCTTGAGAAGATAGCCAAAGGCGGCCATTTGAAGGCTCGAATGGCGTAGCTGTCATAAGCTGTGACGAAGATGATCTCAGCAGAATGTTGGGCAATTGCGCTAATAACTCGAAACTAGTGCCACTCTTCAGTTTGATATCCAGAAAGATCAGATCAGGCATGGCTTGGTTGATCAGTGCCATACCACTGGAGATATCATCTGCTTCTCCAATAATCTGTATCTTTTTATCAGAACTACCGAGAAATGTTTTGAGTGTATTTCTGGCATTGGCTTCGTCGTCTATGATAATTGCTTGATCATATCACTGCATTGAAATACTAAGGGCTACATTTACCCCAGGTCCTGATGAATTATTTTGGATACTAATGGTTCCCAGGTCTCCCAGGCGTTCCTTGGTAATTTGGATCCCCTTGGAGACGTGATCTTGATCTTTCGCCTTGGTATCTTTTGGCAGCCCCACTCCATTGTCCTTAATGATGCAGTGGAGTTCCTCTCGATCTTCATCCCAATTCAAGTCGATCCAAATATATGCCCTTTCCCTTTTTTGGGAGCGATGCCATGCCAGATCGCATTTTCCACAAAAGGTTGAAAAATCAAAGGCGGGAGTTCAAGTAAAGCGGTATCGACATTCTCAGCCGTTTGAATACTATAGTCTAGCTGATCTTCTAGCCTTTCTTTTTCAATATCTAGATAGAGTTTTAAGGTGTCCAACTCTTGAGCCAGGGTGTGAACAGGTAGTTTGGACTGATCCAAATCCGCCGGATGAGGGAACTGAATTTTCCTAAGAATTCATTACTTGAACGAGTTTCTGATTGATGAAAAAGCCCTGGATAGCATTTAAAGCATTGAAGATGAAATGCGGATTCATCTGAGCTCGGAGTAATCCGTAACGCAATTCTGCTTGTCGCTTCTCGAGTTGTAGGACTTTGTTCTTTTGTCTTGCGTGGTACAACCAGTAGAGAATGACCAGCAACAAAATCAAAATGAGACTGGCAAAACCCAACAAATTGAGCCGGTGACGTTGTGCTTGTAGTTTGAGGTTTGATTCGGATAGTTCTCTCTTGTATTGGGCGGTTTGATATTTAACGTCAAGTTCTTGTAGGTTTTTAGCCGTTTCGGCTGAAAGGAGGGAGTCTTGCAAATGATGGGCCAATTCAAGGAAACGATAAGCCTCCATTCCATTACCTAATTTATGATAAAGGTCGGCGAGGTGCTGATAGGTCTCTCCGGTGGCAACCAGTTGCTGAGTGGCGGCGAGGTGCTGCATTCCTTCTTGGAAGTAGTCGAGGCTCTCCTTCAATTTTCCTAATTCTTTCGCCGCAATGCCCATATTGATGTAAAAGGGGGCATTGAGTTGTTCGGGTGCATGTTCCTGAGCCAGATCAAGTGCCGTTCTGAAGTCTTGATAGGCTTTTTTCAAATTGCTTTTGTTCCAAAAATAGGAGCCCTCGGTTATTTAGGATATTGGCGGCGAGGTCGGGATTGTTGGTCGTAAAGCCTTCTTCTGTTTTTGGGGGGTCAGCTTGCGGGAGGCAGGCAAAAGCCGAGTCATAGGCAGCGGCGGCATTATCGAATTGTTTTGAGATCTCCATAATTAACGCCCAATAAACTGTACAATTCAGATTTGATAAACCAATTGTCCAATTCATCTGCCAGCGCTAGTGCTTCCTTAGATAAGGCAATAGAGGCTTCTGCCTTATAAAGCATCGGTTAGGCAAGCGGAGTGATTGAAGAGAAAGATCAGGAGTTTGTTTTTTTCTCCATGACTTCTGGCCCAGTCTTCTGCCTGATGATATCCTTGGATGGCTCTTTCGAATGCTCCTGTTTGACAGAGTTGTCGACCGACATTATTGAGAACGGCCGCCAGCTCCATGCTGTCAGGGATCGCCGCAAAGTAGGCGTGAGCGCTATCATATAGCCTTATCGCCTGTTCTGTATAAGCAAAGTAGGCTTCCGTTAAGGCTAGGTTTTTATAAGCTTTACCGATGGCAAAGGTATCTTCTAACTCCTGGGCCAGTTTCATAGCTTGGAGCCCATGATTGTAGGTTAAGCCCGAATCAATAGGATGATAATGGTAGGCGATCTCATTGTGTAACCTCATCTGCTGTGCAGGATCGGTCGTCCGTTCTAACAACTGTAGAAGACTGTCGAGATGCCCTTGCCCAAACCCAGCTACACAGAACATGCTCACTACTAGGAGCAATGTACATACGCCTTTTTGCTTCATTGGTACTGCTAGTTCAATTATTGGCAATTTAGGTTAATAATGGATAAGGTAGAACGAATAGTATATAATGTGGAATGAAAAATTAACCTGACCAGATAGCGAGTAAAACCTATTTTCCATTAAACATTAAACATTAAACATTAAACATTAAACATTAAAACATTAAACATTAAACATTAAAACCCAAAGAGGCCTGCCCAGTCGTAGGAGTGAAAAAACTCCCTTTACTCGGCAGACCTTACTTTAAACGTCTACTGTCTTGTCTATACTTCCGTTTTTTCTTAGATGTTACGTTTGATGACCTGATCCCTTATCGTTTAAGCGAACAGTCGTAAGCCTTTTTGCCATATGCACTGTAGATTTTTGTTTTCCCGAATCCGCCGCCACTATAATTTTGGAGGAAAAGGATGTGCTCTAAAAAGCATTGCCCTGAATTGTCCTTATAGGTAATGGCTGCAATGCGTTGCCTACTGACTGGTCTTCCTGTAATATCATTGTTCACTGCCCACTTACGGCTGGTAATGATGGCACCAGTAGGTTTGTAATTAGGAGATGCGGCGCCAGCTACCCGCATGAAGTCTGCCTCCATCGCCGCATCTTGGACATCCGCTACGGGAGTTCGGTGACGACTGCTGCTTTTTCTCTATTAGAACGCGCATTGTTTAGTACCTTTCCTTTATTCGCTTTAAGATCATTGTAACGCTTATGGTAGGCTTGTAAAGTCCGATCATGAGGAGCAGCTTGGAGGTAAGCCTCAATATATTGCCCGAGCTGTTGGAGGTCATCATCGAAAAAATCCTCTACATGCGTGCCCTCCAACTCAGCGATCTTCTTGTCCACTTTTTCCTTGAATTTGACCTCGTTTAGAACTTGGTCAAAGTTTTGAATATCCTTTTCTAATTCCTGGATTCTTTCTTGAGAGAAACTATTGAAATCAACAAAGGCAGCACTGGCTTTGAGCGCTTGTATCTTGGTGAGTACCTGGGTACGATCAAAAGACTGCATATATCCCAAATCGCTTGGGAGCTAGAGAAAGGAGTGGCTTGTTTTAGAATCATGAAGCGGCTATGCCAATTGCCGATCTCACTTTCGTACTCCGCCATCTTTCTGCCGGCGGCTTTTTCTGCATCGAATCCGGATTGCCACTGTTCTAATTGCGCCACCTGCTCCTCGATATTAGCACTGAAGCCCTTCTTGACTAAGCGCTTGACAAAGAGCAAGGCGTTTTTGACAAACTTTTTTCCATTACTGACATCTCCACTGTTCATATAGTTTTCGGCTTTTTGATAGTATTTGATGAAGTTCTTATAATCATTGTCTTGTTGCAAAGCTTGGTCTTGACCGCTCATAGAAATTGAAAGATGAATAGGAATAAAAGGGATGATAGATATTTCATAGTCATTCTATTTGGCTTCGATAATATTGACTAGAAGTTGCCAAAACGCTAGCTCACCTCCCCGCAAGGGCGCTTCTGTCATTTTAGATTTGGTGATGAATGCCGGATCATTCAAAGCTGTTTCAATCAACTGATCATCGGAGTACTTGGAATGAGTTTTTAGGTCTTCAATCACAGCGGAACGGCTTGTGCTAATGGCATCTAGATAAGCTCCAAACTCGATAGTGGCAGGTACTTGTAACCTCGGCATTGCAAGGCCACCGTTTTACCGCCTTCCTCAATCGGTTGAGAATCGAAAAGGACCTTCTCCTTACTTTGTAGTTGATCATTCCGGTCCAAAAAGTATTGGCGAGTGATGGGGATGAATCCATTTTTATTCAGCTTGAAGTCTACGTCATATTCGAAGTCTTTGTAGAAAGAGCGAAAGTTCTTTCGTTCAAAATTGTAGTATTTGCCATCATGGATGACGATGATGCTTCCCATGCCGATGTTGTAGAAATAGAAGCCGTCCCAGTCGTTGTGGGAAGTGGAGGAAACAGGCACGGCCTTCGGCCCTTCTTCTACTGCTGCTTGCGAGGCCTTGGCTTCAGCCGTAGTGACTGGCGTCTCGCTATTTTGTTTGGGGTTGCCGCAGCAGCACAATAGGAGGAGGGCTAATGTTGCGTATAGGTTTATAGTTGAATGCATAAGGTGTTATTGTCTTTAATTACTGATAAGCTGTAAATTTTACATGGTGCTCTTGGATGACCAGCCTTATTCATTTTAGCGGATAATTGCCCCAAAATCCGTCGAGAACGATACACTGCTTGAGCTTCACTAGAGGTTAGCTTTAAAACTAAGTGCCCAAAAATTACTTTCCGAGTAACTGGCTACAAATGCAAAAGCGAGTTTGTATCGTTTAGGATTTTGGGGTAACTATCCGCGTTAAGAAATGATAAAGCCATGATTTTTTCGTTCTTTTTTATCGTTAGAAAAAAGGACAAAGCATCTTGAGTACCATAGAGCCATTTAGGATCATCTAAAAAAATAAGGTATAACACTTCGCCACTTCTTTCGAGCTTACCCAGCGTTAAAAATACTCGCCTTAGCCCTGCTAGGCCTGCGTTTTTTGCCTTGTCTAAGCTCGAAATAACTTGCCGATATTATCACAACTTATTCTTTACATGATCCTTACTTCCTTTTATACCAAAACTGGTGAGGTCCGCCTTCGACGATGGTGAGTGGATCTTGATGTACCTTGCGGTCTTGCTGCGGATGCTGAATGAATTTCCATTCTTCACTTGGAAAGGAAAGTGTCGTTTCAATTCCTGACCTGTGCAATCCTTGGTGTACACAATCATTTCGTATCGGCCATCGGTGAAGTCACTCTTTTTGGCTGCTGCCAAACGTCAGGGTTAGTGCCAGGGATTTTGGTTACTTGGACGGAGTTGTTGATCCATTTTGTTCGGGTAGAACCGCCTGTATTGTAATCTTTGGGTGAATTGAAGCTTCCCTTCTTAGAACCTTGCATACGACTATCATAGGCGCCGAATATCTTGCCATCCTTAAGCAGTTCATACTTGAATTTATAGTCGCAGTTTTTCTCTACCCTGAACTTGTTTTCAATATTAGTTGTCGTATTATCTATGAAAATGGTGCCAAACCATCAGGTCCTTGTCAGAGTAGCTGGAGAAGTCGAAGTAATTCCAATCCTCCCATGGTCCTTTGAGGAAGAGACAGGAAGTAAAGGCTGCATAAGGATCGTCCACTTTTTTCTCGATCACCTCAAAAGGAAAGGTGTAGTAGAGCTTTCCCGCCGCATAGAAATCCAGTCGGTACTTTCCTTTGCCAATTTGGATGAAGTCATCCGTTTCGTGTACTTGTTTCTGATTCATCACCGATCCCACCTTCAAGACAGGGTTGACCGAATAATGGAATCGTCCTGCTACTTCTTTGGATTCACTATTGACCAAATCGGCATACAGGAGTAGGTCTTCTTTTTTGAAACTGTCGTAGTTGGCTTTATCTCCTTTTTTTGTAGCTGTCGGCAAGAAGGAAACGGCTAGATTTGGGGTACTCAGTTTACCATCCACGGTCATCTTGATACCGCCGGAAAGTAAGCTTTCCATCGTAATGGCTGGCATGAAAGGGGAAGAGGAAAAATCGAGTTCCACGCCGCCACCTTGGGCTTTGTTCTTTTTCAGTCCGAGTTTGTTTTTGAGTTTACCCAATTGTGCATAGTTTGGGGGAGAGCGGCATTAAAACTTACGATAGCCACCAAAAAGAGCGTCCAGTTTAGTCTATTCATTTTCATTAGTTTTAAAGGATTGTTGCCCATGAGAGTTAGGGTGTTGGAAATACATTTTTGATTACAGGTAATTGCGAATGTTGAGGGGAAGAATGCTGAGGCAAAAGTAGAGCTCTTAAGGCCAGGCATCAAGCTAGATTGATGGGTTGGTGGGGCGCTTTGATTTCTTGGTTGAAAGTGGAGGGAATTCGGTGGGAGGCCGAAAAAGTAATTTGTTCAGCCTGATCAAAGGATAACTTTACTATACTTGTTTTTCAGATCAAAGGCAAACCTTATGAAAGTAGCAATAATCGGAACGGGCCTAATCGCAAACACCCATGCACAAGCCTTGCAATCCTTAGGCCATGAGGTGGTCGTGGCGGTAAACAGAAGTCAAGAGCGTGGCGAGGCCTTCGCAAAGCAATGGAATATCCCGCGATGTAGTACCGACTTTTCTGATGCCCTATCAGATGAAGTGGAGGTGGTACACATCTGCACCCCGCCCGCCCTACATTATGACATGATCAAAGCAGCCTTATTAGCTGACAAGCACGTAGTTTGCGAAAAGCCCATGTGCATAGAACCCAATCATCACAGGAGCTTGCTAAACTCGCCCAAGATCGACAGTTGATTGGAGCCGTAGTCTTCAATGTTCGCTTTCACGAAGCTTCCCAGCACGCGAAGGCCAAACTTACCGATCCCGCCTTTGGCCGTATCCGCCTCATTCATGGCTCCTACCTCCAGGAATTTCACGCCCTGCCCGACTACTATTCCTGGCGCTATCAACCCGAACTAGGCGGCCCCATGCGCGCCGTCACCGAAATTGGCTCCCATTGGATAGACTTAGTTCGCTATTGGACGGGCTTGGAGATCGAAGCCGTATCTGCCCAATTTGGTGCCTTTGATCCAGAGCGGAAGCTGCGGGAAGGTATGATGCATAGGGGAGGAGAGGGGCAACTCTTAGAAGTGCCTTCAGAAGACGTAGCTATGTTGAGTCTGCGGTTTTCAAATGGAGCGATCGGTAATGTAGTCCTTTCGGAGGTTTCCCATGGGCGGGGCAATCGCCTTGGACTAGAGATTAGTGGAACTCAGCAGTCTCTGTGGTGGAATAATGAACATCCATATCAGCTACATGTAGGCGAGAAATTTCAAGGCTTTAAGACCTTTACTTATCCTTTCGGAGAGGGTTTGGGCAAACATTTAAAGCTTGTTTTGCAGCTATCTATCGGGATATTGAATTGGGAGTCGTCAGTTCACATCATTCCTATGCTAGTTTTGAAGATGGGTACCGGAATGCAGCGGTGTGTATGGCGGCGATGAGAAGTTCAGAAAGAGATGGGAAATGGGTAAGATGTGAGTGAAGAATGCTGCATAGGACTGGATAATATTGGGGAGTCTACCAGTATTGTTGAAAAATGTAGAAGGGATGAATAAAGGTGAGCTAGGTATGAGGTAGATTATGTAATTTCTGCAATAGAACAAATTACCCCTCTTTTACTCATAGCAGAAAAGAGAAGCAATCCTTCTACAATGAAAAACCACTGGATCAACTGGGCCATACTTGCGGCCTTTCTTCTACCTTGCTGTTTCCTCCATGCGCAAGATGACATTGACCTTTCCTTTGCCCAGCAACAGATAAGCGAGGCAATCCAAAAAAGAAATCTTCCGGATTTACCTATCCAATTTGAATTAGATGCCAATCTACCGCCGGAAGGCTACCGCGTTAAGCCAGGGCCAGGGGGCGTGATGATCTATGGAGGAGATGGAAAAGGCCTGTTGTACGGTGGCTTGGAGGTGGCCGAACAGTTGCAATTGAACCGGCAGATAACAGCTACCAAAGGGAAGCCCTATCTCGCCAAGCGAGGCTTGAAATTCAACATTCCGCTCGATGCCAGAACGCCTAGCTATGATGACTCCGGAGACGCCGCCCAGAAGAACATCCTGGAGATGTGGAACTTTGAATTTTGGCAGGAATTCCTGGATGATATGGCTCTCCATCGCTACAATACACTCACGCTTTGGAATCCACATCCTTTCCCGTCCATGATCAAAATGGAGGACTATCCAGAGGTGGCCCTGGATAACGTGAAGGTAACTACTTTATCACCCGTCGGCCGAGAAAATGAGTGGGGTGATCCGCAATTGGTGACTACCAATGTGATGGAGAATTTGAAAACGGTGAAGGAAATCTCTATTGATGAAAAAGTAGCCTTTGGCAATCGGTGATGCAATTGGCGAAAAGCAGAGGCATCGATATCTACTTCATTACCTGGAACATCTGCCCCAACAGTGTGGCTAATCCGGTAGAGCCTTTTCACAAGACTTTTGGTATCAAATTGTGGGATGAAAAACCTGGGAAATATGGTATTTCACATCAAATGAATAACCCCAAAACCATTGCTTACTATCGAGCGGCTGTCAAAGAATTCTTACTTACCTATCCAGAAGTGAAAGGGATCGGCGTGACTGCAGGAGAGTACATGCCACACTACCTGGGATGGCTATAATCGAGAGCAATGGCTTTGGGAAACTTATGGACTTGGGATTTTGGATGCAAAGGCAGTTCAGCCAGACCGGGAAGTTCCTTTCATTCACAGAGTTTGGTATTCTGATATGGATCAGATCATGAAGTATTGGAAGCAGTACCCAGATCCCTTTGAAGTGAGTTTTAAGTATGCCAAAGCGCGGCTGTATTCTTCCCCAGAGCCTCCTTCGCCAAGGCACACCTCAAGGAAATGGCTCCGCACGGACTCAAATCCTGGTGGAACCTACGCAATGATGACATCTTCGTCTATCGCTGGGGAGATGCGGACTATGTCAGAAAGTTTTTTGAAGTATTTTCCAAAGGATCAAACGGCAGGTTATTACTATGGATCAGATGGCTATGTTTGGGGGCGAGAGTTTATTAGCAAACATCCGGAGCTTTCTGGACAGCTAGAGGTGAAGAAGCATTGGTACAATACGATGCTGTGGGGTAGACTAGGATATAATCCTGATTTACCCAAATCCTTTTTTATTCAAAAAATCCAGCAACACTACCCAGGAGCTTCAGCGGATAAGCTACATGATCTTTGGCAAACGGCTTCCACCATCATTCCTCGAGTTAATACCTTTCATTGGCGAGATTGGGATCATATGTGGTCACCGGAAGCCTGCCTTTCACGTCCTGTCTTGGGTGGGTTTAGAGAGGTGACGGATTTGTAGACAATCCTACGATGGAAGGTAGTAATCTGCAAAACCCTAGGACCTATGTCAGAAGTGTGATCGCCAAAAAGGAAAGTGAGAAGGCCTCTCCCCTCAATTTCGCTCAGCAACTAAGGACCATCTCCAACGAATCCATTTCTGGTGCGGAAGTAATGAAGCAAACTAGTGACTTAAGGGCTGAAACCAGCACACTTTTGGATGATATCACCGCGATGGGACATCTCGGTAACTACTATGCAGTAAAGATCGAAGCGGCCGTCGCCCTAGCTTTCTATCTAGAAAAACAAGGAAAGGAGCACAAAGAAAAAGCCATTGCGCTACTAGAGAAGGCATTGGAACATTGGCTGAAATATGCTGCCGTTTCTACAAAAAACTACCGACCACAAATGCTCGCCCGCACGAACCTGCTGGATTGGAAAGCCCTGGTGAACGAGGTGAAGGAGGATATTAGCAAAACCAAAAAGATCCGATAACTAGCTTTCCTGCTTCTTCTTCTTTACTCGGTCAAACTTGTCTCCATCTTAAGCTGCGATCTGATCGCTCGGGGATGGCCGGTAGCCTATTCCAAATTTTTTTCACTATTTCATATGCAAACAAGCAACTAATTGAAAAAATAAGCATCTTTACTTATTAGATATACAAATACGACAGTAATATGAAGGGAACAAATTTAGGTGAATTCGAAGAACTAGTTTTGCTGATTACTGTAGCCCGTCCGGAGGAAGCGTATAGTGTGGGTATTGCTAAGATCATTGACGAGGTAACCAGCCGAAAGGTCGTGCATAGTGTAGTTCACGCTAGCCTTAATCGACTAATGAAAAAAGGTTTTTTGACCTCCGAAATGAAAGCGGGGAGTAATAAACGCGGCGGGAGACGAAGGCGCGTTTACCAGATCACTCCACTGGGTATGAAAACATTGGAAATGGTTAAAGCACAAAGAGATACACTATGGGCAATGATAACTCCGGCTTAAATACAAGTGAGCCTACTCCTCCTAAATGGGCAGATAAGTTTTTGGAATGGTATTGTGCCCCACATCAATTAGAAGATGTACAAGGAGCACTTTACGAATACTTTTATGATAAGATTGAACAAGGGAAACACCGTCAGGCCAAATGGTTGTTCATATTGGATGTATTCACCCATTTCCGTCCCCATATTATCAAAAGAGAATCACCTCATTTTGTTTCAAACCCGCTCGGCATGTACAAAAAGAACCTACAAACAGCGATCTGGAACTTCCGGAAAAAACCAACTAGCTTCTATCCTTAACTTATTGGGGTTAACCATCGGCATCGCCAGTTTCTTGTTAATCTACATATGGATTAATCAGGAAAAAAACTTCGATGCTTTCCATGATAATGCAGCAAATATTTACCGAATACCCAATACTTTCAAGAGTGAAAGTGAGACCTTTTCACAAGCGGTTTCAGGACCAGCACTGGGGGCACAACTGCATAAATTATTCCCACAGATTGTAAATGCTACTCGTTTTGGCAATGCCGATGCAGTCATCAAAACTGGTGATCAGAGTTATTTTGAAAATAGGATCAGCATAGTTGATCCAATTTCTTTGACATGTTTAGTTGGGAGGTTTTGGCTGGAGATAAGGCGGGTTTTTTGAAAGAGCTCAATTCTATCGTTTTAACAGAAAGCCTGGCAAAAAAATATTTTGGAGAAGACCTGGCCTTGGGACAAACCTTGATTATGGATAACGAACGTCCTATTAAGGTCACAGGAGTGCTGAAGGATCCCCCAGCTAATTCGCAACTACAATTTGACGCAATTACCAGTATGGATCTGGCCAAAATCCGTTGGGATGCGCAAGGTGTAGATAACAATTGGGGCGGGGGCTGGTTTCACACCTACTTACAGCTGGAACCCAATACAGATAAGACGGCTCTAATGGTAGAGGTCAATAAATTGATCACTTCAAAATTGACATTTTTTACAGAGCGGAACATGTCCTATCACTATTTCCTCCAAACCCTTGACCAGCATACATCTAGACTCTGATTTGCGATATGATTTCTCCAATAACGGAAGCGCGAGGAATGTCTCTATTTTCACGGTTATTGCCGTTATCATATTACTTCTTGCTTGTATCAATTACATCAATCTGAGTACGGCTAATGCTATAGGTCGGGCCAAGGAGGTTGGAATCAAAAAAGTTATCGGGGCATTACGAACGGATTTGATTAGGCAATTTTTAATAGAGTCTACCCTGATGTGCTTTGTCTCAGCATTCATCGCGCTGGGGTTGGTGTATTACTTACTTCCGATGGCCGAAAACTTCATAGGTTATAAAATTGCATTTGACCTGAACGCCCGAAATCTTGTAGGACTGCTTCTAGGGACCTTCACGCTAGGTTTGATTGCCGGCTTTTTCCCCGCTTTCAGTATTTCTTCTTTTAAGCCTCTTTCTGTCATCAAGGGGCAACTGAAAAGTGGAAGGCAAGGAAGTTTGATTCGGAAATCCTTAGTGGTATTGCAATTCACAGCAACTATAGCTTTAATCATTGCTATCATTACCGTCAATGGTCAACTGCGCTATATCCAGAATCAAGATCTTGGCATGCAGACCGATGAAGTGATCTATGTGTCTTATCGCGGCCTGCCTAGTGTAAACGATAATCAGGAAATTCTCAAAAATGAATTGCTTAAAGATTCCAAATTTAAATCCATTTCCTTTTATCGGAATTCTCATCCAGTAGGAGGATTGAGTAACAGCACTGTTCAGGTAGAAACGACGGAGGGGAAGAAGGTATCTTCTAGTCTTTACAATATCAGGGTAGATGAATCTTATGCAGAAACCTACGGCATTGAGCTGGCCGCTGGCCGATTTTTCTCTGAGGCTTTTCCAGCTGATTCCACTAATTCTGTTCTAGTCAATGAAGCTGCTGTGGAGTCTTTTGGCTGGGGCAATCCAGATCAAGCCTTAGGCCGGAAAATGGGTACAGCACCCTTTGAAAGAAACGGTTGTCGGTGTGGTAAAGAACTTCAATTTTTGAAGGATTACATAAAGAAGTAGAGCCGCTACGTATTTTACCAATCAGAGATAAATACGATATTCAGAAATTGCTTTAAAAGCAGATTTATCCGAACCTTTCCAAACCTTAAGTTTTCTCGAAAGCACTTGGAAGAGAATCAACCCGGCGGTCCCACTGGACTATACCATCATGAATGAGGACATCAGAGAGCAATACCAAGGTGAATTGCGGTTTCGTAGCATTTTTCCTGGTCTTTTCCATTCTGTCCCTGATTATTGCTTGCCTGGGTTTGTTGGGTTTAGCAACGGCTTCCACCCATCAAAGGATAAAAGAAGTTGGAATCCGAAAGGTATTGGAGCTTCCACCTTTAACTTGGTTAACCTACTGAGCCGCGAATTTCTATTTTTGGTAGCACTATCCTTGATTTTAGCCACTCCACTGGCTTGGTATGGCATGGAACAATGGCTTTCTACCTATGCCTACCGAATCGATATGAGTTGGGTTTTCTTTCTCTCGGCCGGATGCATTGCTCTGGGAATTGCTTTGATTACCATCAGCTATCAAACCCTCAAAGCAGCCCTGAGAAATCCTGTTCTTACGTTGCGAAATGATAAGTATGTTTTTCCTTATTCTACTTTCAACAACTAAGAACAGGTTTCCGTAAATGCAGAAGTGGCTAATGTTTGTTCATGCAAGGCATGACATTATGGGCAGTCAGCTTTTTCGAAATGCAATTGGTAAGCCTTCTGTCCACTAATGAGACAATATGTGATCTTACCAGCGCTATTTCGCATGAATTCAACCGTCCAAAGTAAGCTCATCGGCAATGAATGCGTCATCAGCAATCGGGTATAAGGCTAAATCTGCATTGAAGGCATGAGTAGCGATGAGCCTTCCATCTTTTTGGATAAAAGTATATCGGGTTTCTAATTCCTCGCTGGCGTATGTCCCTACATACTCTTTCAGGTTTAGATCTTCGTACGAAGGTGGAGATAGCGTGACCTTTTTAGCAGGGTAGGAAAAATCAGAGAAATGCCATCTGAAGGCGTTGTTAGAAAAAACGATTTTACTATGAGGTCGATCTGGAACTCAAAAGCGTGTCGTTCTACCAAGGGAGGTAGTACCAAGGTGCTCTCAGAGCCATAGGGCTGAAAATAAAGCGTGTCGTTCTTTGCCAGGATATTGATGTATAGGCCAGGGAAAACTTGATAGGCACCGGTAAATCGCTCTAGCTCTTTATTTGTGTAGGACGGTAGAGTTACTTTAGGTTCCTTCTTGAGGGATTCTGCAAGAAAGATATCGATCATTCCATAGGCAATGTTTAAGGGGTTAAAGATTCGTAGTTTCCGGTCACTGCTACCGAAAATTATGAGCTGGTACACGTAATAGATAGGCACGAAATCCAGCATCACCCCCACCATGGAATTCGACTTTTACCCCTTTGTACATTTTGGTTTCCACTCCAAGGCCATAAGGGATTTGGTCTCCAGAATTCAGCAAACTGGGTTGAACCATTTTGGCCACCAGAGTCGAGCTTCCCACAAGATGTTTACTATAGTTGTTTGCCCATTTACTTAGATCCTCCGAGGTGGTGTATAAGCCTGTGGAGCCAACAATTCTTCTATTCATTGGTATCTGATGATAGGCGTCTCCTCGTTTACTATAGGAATCGGCTTTGTTCGTCACTAAGGTGCCTGGATCTTCTAGAAACTGACTATTCCGCATCCCAAGCGGAGTTAATAGCCGCTCTTGAACGAAATCGGAGAAAGAAAGGCCAGATATTCGACTTACATCTCCGCGAGCAGGACATAACCCGCATTGGAATACTGAAAACGCCCGCCAGGTTGAAAGTTGAGTCCCTTTTGTCTGAGTAGCGATGCTACCATCTCTTTTGCCCAATCAATTCTTCTTCTCTTCTTCCTCTTAAATTATTCAAATCATAGGTATTTCGGAACCCACTGGTATGATTGGCCAACTGCCTTAGCGTGATAGGAGATTCAAGACTTGTAGCTCTGGCAGATGTTTAGAGACTAGATCGTCTATGGATAGTTTTTCTTCCTGTTCCAGCAATAATATTGAGAAGGTGGTGAA
>JALQPE010001291.1:0-12794 GCA_030407315.1 Asparagopsis taxiformis | reverse complement strand
TTGAGTTGTTTTCTCCTGATGAGAATGGTCGTTGCTATCGATGTCCTGATCACTGTGTTGTCTGCAATCAGACTGTGGGATGCCTGATATACACTCCAATTCCAGGTGTTACAGGAACTACTTCGTTCAACAACCAGCCAATACCTTGTCAGTTAGGGTGCAGTTAATGTGGAGTCATTGATGATATCGGTTCGACATTCTGCCTTAAAGAGAGTGAAGGGTTCTACCTGGATACTGGAAGAGTGAGACCATGCGGAAGGAACTGCCTCAATTGTTTCCTTGATGATGATGAAGTAATCTGTGATGAGTGTCCAGTTGGGTATGTTTAGGACCCATCATCACCCAATTAGTGCATTGCCTGCCAGAACTGTTAAACTTGCTAACCCACTGACACTTCTCGATGCAGGACCTGCCCTCGAAGGTTCTACTGGGACAATTTCAGATGCCTGCCATGCACTGTTAATGGGTGCTCCATCTGTATGCCAACAGGATAGTGTAATTAATGTTAACTGGGCTATGCTGCATCTGGGGATGGTTCTGAGTGCATTGAATGCCCTCTGACTTGCCTGGATTGTGACCCATTGGATCCTCGTATCTGTTACTCTTGTGGATAGGGTTACTACCTATCTAATGGCACCTGCCTTCAGTGTCAATAAGGGTGCATTGACTGCAGTAGCACTGCGAATCCTTTCATCTGTGCTATCTGCGGGTAGGGGTATGTGAGTCCTCTGACTTTCTCCCGCATCCTGGTCTGCAACTATCCTTGCCTCGATTGCTAACCAATAAACCATCAGTGTGTGTCACCTGCCCTCTTGGGTACCAGATTTCAGGAGAGGGTGACAATAGGACCTGTGTGGCCACCACTGTCTGTCCATAGAGTTTCTGCACTTACTGTGCTCTTGGGTTCTTCCCTGTTGGTAATAGGTGTATTCAGTGCTTTGCTCCGAACTGTGCTCAATGTTAACCGGGATCCCTATTATGTGAGAGCTGCTAACCTGGATTCTATGTTGATGACAGTCAGATGTGCTCAATGTGCTCACCTCAATGTGCATAGTGCCTGAATGAGAACCTGTGCTTTCGTTGTTCTATCGGCTACACCTTTTTGAGATTGAGGGATGAAACTATATTCGATGGATCAGGTATCAGAGAATGCATTGCCTGCCAGAGTCCATGTCGAACCTGCTTCAGTGATGTTACTAAATGCACTTCATGTGTTGACGGGTACACTTTCGATGGATGGAAGTGCCTCTCTAATGCTAATGTTCAGTTCATCCTGACTGTAGATGCCGAGATATCCTTGTTCTTGACTGATCTCAATCGATAGAAATAAGGAATTGTGTCTATCCTTGACTCTTCATTTGATGATGATCCCAATTTTATAGCATCTCGTACCTTAGTGGGGGAGTCTGTCAGTCTGTAATCCTCATAAGGACTCCAAACATCCAATGTTTCAGTATTGACTCAGGAACTCAGTGTGCCTTTAAATCAGTCTCCTGCTCGGTCTGCTCAAACTATGATCAGCACTATTGTCCCTAATTCAACTCTGGCCAACACTTCAGTCATATCTCTGGTTATCACCCACATCAATGACCCCAATCTCTCCTATAACACAGGGAGCAACACCTACACTGCAGTCTCCCTATCAACTGTCCTCCCTATTGTCATAGTCATAGCCATCATCCCCGTCATCTACCTTCTAAGGAAGAGAATCAAGAACAACATGAAAGTGAAGGTACTCAGGGATCAGAAGGAGTACCAGTTCACAGACTCAACAGTCCAGGAAGGAAGCCAGTGCGAGGAAGACAGTCAGTCAGACAAAAACATAGACCAGTTTGCCCTATGATACTATTTATGCTTCAAATACAATCACTCTTAGTTAATTAGTATTTGGTGTCTGTGAACTTGTCTGTGATCCTGATTCTCTGCAACCCATTCATGTTCCTGGCTCCTTGCTTGATGATGTTGAGTTTGTTCTGTTTAGTGAAGTCCTTATCCCTGAATTAAGGTGACAATACCAAAGATACATGTCGATTCTTTCAAGAGTAGACACTTTGCTCAGTCCTTCCATAATTTTGGAGTAGGAGTCTGTGAATATCTTCCTGAATATCGACATGCTTACATGCTGTATATAGAAAGAGATACTCTCCGTATCTGCATTAATGGAAGTGTACGTGCTGAATAAGATAACAATTACTCATGGGTGAGTTCGATGGTAACTGCTTTCACATTTTCCTTCAATTGAAGGATCTCGAGTTTGCTGGTTATGTCTCGTGCTGGTCCTTCCAGTCTTGCTCTCAGGTAGTTCTCAATAAATTCTGACTTACATTAGTCTGATTTTCTTCTTCTTCTGCAGTTTCAATGTTCTCGGTGTCTTTGAGGACTGACTTGATCCTCCTGACTAGTTTGCATTCTGACTATTCTATCTTTACCATTTTTCTTTCCTGGCTAGATGCCAGTTTCTATTTCAGTTTCTCTTCAAGTTGTTCGCTTGTTTTTACTCTTCTCATATCAATGTCACTGATTAGATTCCTGATCAAACTCTCATCGCCATCTATTTCTTCAGGAACTGTTTCCTCCATGGCTTGAATGCACTGATCAATTACCAGGTTGATATTTCTCTTCAGGAACAGAATCTTGTCAATGCTCTCCTCCAAAGCTCTCCGAGCCTTAGCAGTATAGTCTGAATTCATCTTATGGAGTGCTGATGACAGGCTTTGCAGGCCATCCTATTGACCTTCAATGATAGGAGACTCTATGAGTGATCGAAGTGTTCGTTCAGGCAGCCTTGAGAACACAACAAGAACCCATCTTAACCCAAAGATGCACACTCCTTGCATATGAACTTGACAGTATTACTGTGAGGGTGACACTTCATATTTGAATTTGAATATGATTGATTGAAACCACAATAATCAAAGATCACTCAAGGTCGACTAAGCCCTTGTCCTTGTAGAACCTCCAAAGGAAGTCATAAGTAGGCATCAAGGCCTTCAAGAATTGATGAGTGCTCTCCATGAAATGCTTCTCATCATCCTTCCCCATTATGACTTCGATGAGACGTTTCCGATCAGGTGATGCCAATATGGCAACCTTGGCTCCCTTCCTAACCAACCAGGCATGTTTTTATCCGAATGCTGATCGTAAGCAGTACTCAGCACTGAAGATAACTTATCGTTGGGTTTCTTGCAGAATTCTTCGAAGGTCACCTTCAGGAAGGTCAGGAACCACATCATTCGCAGAAGGTTCCTAGCTGTCGATGTGTATGTTTTAAACTATTCAGATGCCTTTTTCTTCCCATTGTTCTCTCCGTTGAGGATGTGGATGCCACGTTCCATCTCCATCTTGACGAAAGCGATGAAACCGGTATACCCAGGAAACCTCTTATTGTGCTCTCTGATGATTCCAACTTTTTCCTTAACGTCTTGGAATGCAATTCCGAGGAAAGAGTTCAATTGGGGAAAGACTATGGTGAACTGTTCAAGTATCTCACATAGAGGCTCGAATGGACTTCTCCCTGCTCCTGGACGATTCTTACTGTTGGCTATAGCTTCTGAGTAAGCTGGATAATATCGAACTGCTTCTCCATTTTAAGTTGAATGCACCTGAATAATTAAATTTGGTTATTTAATTTGAAGCTAACATGATTTCCATTTTTAAATCGTGGGAAATGCACAGAATTTAAATTATCACACTTGGTCAAGAATCGCTCAGTCGAGGAAGGACACCACCTTGGACTCTGTTCGAAGTTATATTAACAGTTCCGGGTAGTTGTTCAGCATTTTCTCTCGAAGTCTATTCTTGGTCTTCTTCTCAGGATTGACAATATCCTCGAAGGTCCGGTCATCATGTCTGAAGTTGCACCTTTCCCCAAACCTGCACTGTCTATGGTCGTAGAAGGTCTTGCATTTCTTGGTTCTGAAGGTTTAACTGAGTTCTTCATTCTGGAGTAGCTCTTCGATACCGTGTGCAAATTTGCACATCTCCGAGTATGGGCAGCTCCCGGTATCCAGGAAGTTTCGACACAGTTCCACTTTCTTCTGTTTCTTCGGTGGTGCACCTTGTTCTCCTTGTGTTCCTTTATTTTAGCCATTGGTTTAATTTCCGTGTTTTGGCCGATAGAATTCCTTCTGTTGAAAGCGTCTGTTGCCGTACTTGCCCTTGGGGTTGATATGTTGGCTTGGCTGACTACTTCCTTCCCAACAACCGGATATTGGTGCTGAATTTCCCCTTCTTCGTCTCCCTCTGTCTCGAAGGAATGATTGCACTCCTTGGTGTGGCACTTCTCTTGGTACCTGGCTCTGAAAACCTTGGAGTATGAGTCACCATTGTCCTGAGCACCCTTCTCGACGTAGGAGCATCTGTTGAGGACTTTCATCACCGAACTTAAGCTTTAATCACACCGAACTTTTATCTTAGAAATCGAAAACAAGCTGATTTATACAGGTCAGTATATTTAAAATCAGTATTCTGTCTGACTTTAAAGTATGCCCTCGCATTCGACACTCTCGCCACCATAAACATGCTGAGAGGGTCCTACTCTGCCAACTCCCTTGATTTAATTTAATATTATGTGCTATTTAATCTGGACTTCCTTTAGTTCCTCCCTCTATAAGAGAAATATTAAGATATCAAATCGTTATGGAGGAGGACAAGAAACCCATAATTAAGCAAAAAGTGAAGTATGTCCTTGGAATTGAGGGTAGTGCGAACAAGATAGGCATAGGTAAAGCTTGTGAGATTCAGGAATCGTTAATGAGAGGGCAACATATACTCAAATCCGAGGAAGACATTCGTAACTCCTCCAGGAACAGGGTTCCTACCAAGATAGACGGCTGAGCACCATGCGAAGAAGATACTCCCATTAATCAAGGAAGCCCTGCATGATGCTAAGCTCACTTTGAAGGATATTTCTTTGATATCTTACACCAAGGGTCCAGGTATGGGTCCTCCTTTGAATGTCTGTGCTCTAGTGGCAAGGACTCTCTCCGAACTTCATGGAATCCCGATTATTGGGGTCAATCACTGCATTGGGCACATCGAGATGGGCAGAGTGGCTACCAAAATTAACCATCCTACTGTCCTGTACGTGAGTGGAGGCAACTCTCAAGTCATAGCTTACTCAAATCAGAGGTACAGGATATTTGGAGAGGCCTTGGACATAGCAGTTGGTAATTGCCTTGATCGGTTTGCCAGGATCACCAATATCTCCAATGATCCTGCTCCAGGGCTAAATATCGAAAAACTAGCTCGAGAGGGAAAGCAACTAATTGACGTACCCTATACTGTGAAAGGCATGGACATGAGCTTCTCAGGAATCCTGACATACTTTGAAGATGTTGTGGCTGCCTTCCCACATGTGAAGCTTCCTGAACCTGAAAATCAGCCTTAAGAGGATATTGATGAGGAAGAACTCGAACGTCGAAGAAGGAAGAAGAAGGCCAAAACTAGGAACACAAACTTGGAAAAAACATTGCCCAAGGATTTGACTCTAGCCGACCTCTGTTTTTCACTCCAAGAAACCGTGTTCGCGATGCTCGTTGAAGTGACTGAGAGAGCAATGAGTCACTGCAATTCCAAGGCAGTCATCGTGGTTGGAGGAGTTGGGTGCAATTTGAGGCTTCAGGAGATGATCAGGATAATGGCAGAAGATAGAGACGGGTAAATGGGAGGCATTGATGACAGGTATGCCATTGACAACGGAGCCATGATAGGCTATGCAGGAGCACTTGAGTATCAATACACAGGCAAGGCAACCGATTTCTCAGAAACTTGGGTCACCAGAGGTTCAGGACTGATGAAGTGTTTGTCTCTTGGAGGAGTGATTGAATGCTTGATGATAAGTCTGAACAGTTCGATTCCATATTCACACTTGAATAGAGTAGAAGTATTGGTGCCGTGCTGCTTAGATTCAGACTTAAATGGATTAAGCTGTGAGTCGGAGATGAATAGAAAGTGATGATAATACAAAATTGAGGAACATGAAATGTTTCACTCTTTCTTCCTTTTTTTGTGGGGAGTGGAGCCCTTGTCCTTGTGACTCCTGCTTTTGTTGGTGTTCTTGCGTTTGGGGTCTTCGTTGGTGGAGTACCCTTCGACCAGTACGAACTCTTTGCCCTTGCTGAGTTCATTTGTTTTTCCGAAACTGAAGTTGGGTTTGTAGAGTATGGCTCTATAGTACTGTTTTTCGTTGTTCTTGTCTTCACGGGTGTTGGAGTCGATGGGGTACTCATTCTCTACCAGGAACTCTGCTCGTGCAGTGGCTGTGGTGGTGAACTTGGCCTGATACTCCAGATGTTTCCTTTTGAAGACTGTTCTGTAGACGTCCATGATGCCATCTTTCTCCTTGGTGAGGTTAAGTTCCTGGATGGTCTCCTATAGGGCCATCCCTAGGTAGCACTTGTCGGCTACGTTCTCCATTCCGAATTATTATAACCAGTTTAATTCGGCAGCACTTATACCCCCAGTTCAAGTTGATTACATCGACTCAAATTTCAATCCATCTGCTCAAAACTCATAACAATTATCCAATCAACACGTAATTGACCGACATGAAGAAACTACTCACTGCCATAACAATAGGGAGCATTGGCCAGGGGTTCACTCAAGAGTTCTACTCCTCAGGTGAAGCATACCAGTGTTTTGTCGATAACATGCCTGAATGCGGGAATAGGCTTCCTGCTGATTGTCAGGACACAGAGTCTCCCTGCTTGAAGGAGATATCCAAATTGAGCTGCACTTTCGAAGAAGAGGAGAAGAACATCCATAATGGTGAGTGCTGGAGAGTCTGGAAGGACAATGCCATTCACTCTCAATAGTTCATTGCTTGTTTGGTTGACAGATGTGACCTAGACTACAACAGTGCGATCAGCTTCAAAGATCTAGAGAAGTGTGTACAGGGGGTGGTGTTCGATATACAGAAGGAGGACTCATCGATGACCTGCGATGAATAATGCCTCAATAAACTGAAACCAGTCAGCAAAAGAATAACCCAAATGGAACTCGAAGAAGCATATGATCCAAAGGTAGCTGAGGGCAATATCGTTGCAGAGACCATCATCAAGAGAGTACGGAAGGAATGCATCCTCAAAGAATAAACTGAATAGAAAGCAGAACAGGCAGAAGAAGAGATAAACAAACTGAAGACCTATGAGCATCAGTTGGGTACTGTACAATTTCCCTGATATGTATATTTACTGGTTGAACCTTAAGTCAGATTAGTTTTATTGGTTCTGATCCGACAGCAATATATTCGATAAAGTAGGAACACAATGACTCAGCCAATCCACCCGATTTGGGCTCTCATGAGCTTCCTTGCTCTCTGGGAAGCATCCATGGCTATGTCTAGCGTAGTAGGTTGCATTGGGATCGAACTCATCACGCCATATGGGGGCATAAATGAGGCAACTCTCAACGAACTCAGTCTATGTGAAGAAAATTCATCAATGAACAAAACCAACATATGTACGAAGAGTCTTATCCAGGGAACGATATCAATTTACCAACTAACTTCAAATATCAGCCGATGGCCGTCTAGCAGATATTCTATAGCTTTAAAGGCTCTATCCTAGCAATAAAGCCAAATAAAATAACACCTTTGTCCTCATTAATGAAACCAATACTGAAGCAAAATTAGAGCAGGTAAGCACTCAGAATGCAACTGCCGAACTGATGGTGCCAGGTGTCAATAACTCAACCTTATAGCTAAATATTGCCCATGAATAAATACTGGATGAGTTATATTTTGATTAGGACTGCTTTGAAGATGAAACTGAAGAGTAAGATGCTCTTCTGGATGAGGACTGTTTTGCTGAACTATACTAAATATAAAATATCTGAGGGTGTCTATTACTGATTATTTTATTGCTACTTCTCTTCATTCTATGTGATTAATTAACCAATATTAATAATAAGGTATGAAGACCGCACTCCTGCTTCTGATGGTTAATGTCCTGAGAGCAAATAGTTTCGACTGGTTTGTCGAAGATGAGTTCGAGGGTTAATGTGTAGGAGGAGTTATTGGTTCAAAACCGAATGCACCATATGATCGAGAGCAAAGGGAATACAAGTATGCAGTCATAGTCAAGCCAAGTTAGATTGAAGTAACTCTTACCAAAGCAGATTCAACGTCTGAAACCAATTAACAATCTGAAGTAGTACAGCATGTGTTCCAAAGAGAGAAATAAAGTCTAGTAGGATTCTCCTTATATCAAAGTACTATTTAAGGACATACAACTGAAGAAAAGAAAGAAGCAAGGGTGAGTATAATTCGATCATCTAAAGTTGGAGTGAACTGGTTTGTCAAGCTTGTCATCCCTAATAAATTCGAAGCAAGCTTCTGTTCAGTCCAGCATGAATATGTGCTCCCAGCGTTTTGTCTCATAGTTTCGATAGTCCTTTTTACCCTCAATAGACTCAAAAAAACAGGACAGTTTGAGTATGGCAAAATTAAGAAAACTACTTTCTTAGGTACCCTTCTAACAGACCTCCTCAATCTGAGTTTAATACTTGTGATTCTAGGAAGACAAACTGTTTTTCGAATAACAGCCTTATTCTACGTGCCTGAGAAGGAATTAGGAAGCATCATCTCAAATTAGGAGTGTGAGGACTACTTCAATCAGAACTTTTCTGTCGCATTCAACTTCCTTTGTGTTCTATGTACAGTGATGGCTTTACTCGTCTTCATTGTCTTTCCTCTTCGAATCACTTGTACAGCTCTACTTTATAACATGCAATCGCAATCCAGATAAAGCCATGGATGAGACTATTATCTACTTGCTCTTGCTGGCTCTCAGCTTATTCTTCTTCTGGATACCTGCAGCATACTTTGAGAAAGGATTATTGTACTTCGTCTTTTCTTCAATGTCGATCGTAGGGCAATGCTTATGCTGCATCAGGAACAATTATGAGTTCGAAAAGCAGGAAAGAAAGAGTTAGTCACCATAGGATTCGACTACTTTAAAGAATATACTCCAACTGAAATATCTGTCATACCTGACTCACTCTCATATCATTGTTCTGTCACTGCTGTTCCTTGCCAACTACTATCCAACGCTCCATTTTCAACAAGTAACCTTCCAGAAATCATTCCTTATTCTCCTTCTACTTTTACTCAATGGAATAATAAGTGGCTTTACAATCAAATTTTATCGCTTTTGGATAGCCTCTTATGAATAACGGATCTAATTGAAGCAGAAGTAGTCTTCTAATCGAACTGATAACCTGACTCTGGTTTCAAACTTAAGTCAGAGCCAGGAGACGATTCCTGAAAGTCTGAATACAGTCTCTGTTCCTGAAAAGAGGGGCCTATCTAATTCTCTGCAACTGGCTACTGAATCTTGACAAAATCATATCCAAAATTGATCATAGTTAGTCGTAATAATCTTCTTCCATTTCTTCATCGTCATACTCTCCTTCATCTTCTTCATAATATTCACCCTCATACATCCCTTCTTCGTAATGCGCCATTTCTCCCATTCCTACACCCATATGCCCTTTCATCAGGGGCTTTCCGACTATTTCTAATGGGACATCGTTGTTTTTGGCAAATTCTTCAACCATTGTTTTGATTTTGGGATCTCCTAGTTCCCTAGTGTTGGCATAGACTGTCTGTATGTCTTTCTTGAACTCGACTGGCCCGTGTATCTGTATTTCTTTGTAGGATAAGATGATTCCTGTGGACTCTACTTCCTTGGCTTTGGCTCCCTCTAGTGCTCCCTTGAGTTCGTTGGCTGTGAACTTGTCTAGTACGTGATAGCAGAACCTGAATGTGCCTATGGTGGCTGCATCTGATCCTGAATCCATATCCGTGAGAGTGCACCTGTCTCTCACGTGTTCCTTGAGCAGGAAGTAGGACTGTCCGTATCCTGAGCAGGCAGTCACTCCTTTGGGATCGTTGGTGAAGTTGATAGTCCCATATTTCACTCTCTCGAAATCACTGGCATGGCTGTGCCTGTGGTCGAACATCCTATTTTCCCATCCTGTCCTTATATCTCTGCTCAGTGCTCCTGAGGACTTGGCAGTCTCGAACTGGTTCCTGTAATGGGTGTCCTTCACGAAAAACTGCATGTGTGTGTTGGCATGCATGTGGATGATAATGGGGGCATAGTTGACAATATAGTGGTAGAGGTTCTCCAGATCTTCGATCTTGTATCCTAGTGACTTGATCCTGGATATGAGGTGTGCCTCTGCATCGTTATGGTACTTCTCCGATTTCTCATGCATGTACTTGATGGCATCGATCTGCAGTTTGGTCATTCTTTCGAAGGTAGGGTTGTCATTGTAGAATTTGTGCCTGGCTTCACAGGTGAATCCATGTCCTTCGTACTCTTCCTTGTTGATTCTTTCAAAGCAGAACCCGCACATTCTAGCATAGGATACTCCATAGTTGTCCTATAGGAGTTTCATTGAAGCCAGGCAGTCCCTTTAATGGGAAACCAGGATGTCACTCCTCACTCTCATATGGCAATACTGACATTAATCTGGATTCCTTCTTTCTTGATGGCTGGGAGGGGCTTATCACAGAACAGACACACTGTGTTAGATGGGTCATTGTCATTGTCACAGCTCAGACATACCACCATTGAATCAGATTTAAGAGCAGGTTCAGTTTCCCTCTCATCAGCCTTAGGGTCCTTCGGGTCGTCAAGTAGATATGGCCTCTCCCCACAGTTCTGACACACTGTCAAGAACACAGGGCTCAAGTATTCACACTTCAAACATCGGAATCCAGCCTTCTCGATCGATGGGTCCTCCTTCGAAACTGGTTCATGTCCTCTCAACTTCTACTTAGAACTTCGAGCAGTGTCACACATCTCACAAACAGGCATCAAGGCAGAGTTATCGAATCCACATTATTCACATCGCCATGAGTCAGTCTCTTTGTCACTCATTGTCTTACAAGACTATTATTAATTATCTTCGCATAAATGCTAAATCCGATTATTTCTGAGTTGGGTCTGGGCTCTTATAATTCATGATAAATGGGTCGCTATAAGGTAATAGACATTGAGGTTATAACTTTAATATTACCAACGATCTAATCTGTTAATGTCCAAAACTGATGAGTAGGTTGAAAGAGATCAGTTGCTGAAGAGACTTCACCACAATATTGAACAATATGAAGCATCAAGCTCGTCAAAGAAACTCATGAGCAATGCGATTGAGGAACTCAAAATCTGCATATAAGCCAAGTACAATGGACTTAATTCAGGTATGCTCAATCAAGGATGAACCAGGACTATGTGTTCCCAAGAACAAACTCAAATGACTCAGAAGACAGCAATGATGATGGGCTAAACTAAGAGAATTTAAGGAACCCGAGTAAAGAAAGACTGATGAAGAAGGTAAAAGGTGAGGGAAAGTATGAAATTCGATTGAATAATGATCGAGAAGAACAAAGTGAAGGACTCATTTAGAATCAGGAAAGAAGCAGGTTTAAGCTGAAGGTGAAACTCAAGAAGAACGAAGAAGAAGTCAGATACAAAACAGAAATGTACACGAGAGACAGGAGCATACACAATCGAAGCCACTCGAAGCACTCAAATGGAGGAAAGAAACTCAATATAACAGCATGTCGAAAAAACCTGGATGCCGAAGAAGGCACCGCCAAGAGGATTCCACTGCTCAACAAGAACGTATCAAGATTGAAAACAGCATTGAAAAGCACAGAGAGAATGGTATCCAAGTCACCAGATACTGCACTTAGTCAGGTGCAGACGAACTCCCTTTATGAAGATAAAGCCAATATCGAGAAAGGAGCATCCTCATCAGTCAATATCGATCGAGGAAAAGTCAAGGATATCATATCAGTGAAAGGAAGGAAACCAAACAGTAACATGAAGAACTCAAAAACGAAGAAGACCAACATTAAGACAGTGTTAAACAGGAGTCAGAACATCGGAGAAGCACAGAAACTAGACAGAAGCCAGATTATGGATAAATAAAACTGTGAAAATATAGCCAAGACATTCAACAAGACACTAAAGACAAGTTCATCGAGACCCAGGATTCAAAAGGTTTCAGTGAAGAAGCATCTCTGATATCATGAATAATGAGTGATGATAAATCATAGTGCTCAGTTGTCAAAATCCGAGTCATCATCGAGAGCCCTGGACTTTCTCGGTTCAGGCTCAGCTCTGAGTGTCTTGTTCAAGTAGCTCTATAGGTCCGAGTACCTGTGTTCCTTGCCGATCAGACACACTTTATACCCAATTTGATGAAGGAGGTAAGCACATAGGTAGTGAATCTTGTAGCTATGCTCAGTGTAGCACAGCAGGAGCACTCTGGGTTCTAGGTTGTTGGTGTCTTCATTATGGGCTTCGGTGCTTGGGTTGCTCTCGAACACTTCAATGAGGGATCCTGCAGTCTCATAGTCATATTCCATTTTCATGACTTCATAGCTGACCTTGGTGTGAGGAGTGTAGATGGACAGCACTTCTTTGATCTTCTCCTTTTCTATGATATCACCATTAATTACTTCCGAAGAATGCCCTCAGGATGTTGGAGTACACTGACTCATCTGCTTCCTTCTCGCTCAGGAAGTCCTCAATTTAGGGTGACCCCTCGATTTCGAATTTCTTCCATAGCTCTATGACGAACTGATGGTCGAATTTCCTGTCTCCTAAATGGAATTGATTGATGGACTCGCTGATGTTGACCAGATCGTAATCCACTGCGTACTTGGTTTCCTCTGCGAAGTCCAGGTTGAGTATTTCCTGTTTTTTGAACTCTACCATTTTTTCCAGTTCGAAGTCGAAGTATCTGTGCACTTTGAGGAATATCCTGTGGCAGAGGGA
>JALQPE010001290.1:0-10200 GCA_030407315.1 Asparagopsis taxiformis | reverse complement strand
CCCCGCAAGCGATGCCTTGGATCGGGATAGGCATCGATGCCTACGAGGAGGGCGTAGGTGGTGGGTTGAGAGGTAGCTGAGAATTTTGAGACGATATTTTTGGACATATCAGGTTTTTTTCGTTGAACTCACCCGTGAATTATTCACGCCCTTGAGTTGAGTCACAGCCGCGCCCCCAGCGTTTGCGACCAATAGGTACCCTTTTCTCCAGCACCCCATTTCTTTGAAGGCAGGGTTCATGATGTTTTTGCAATGATCTTTGCTGTCCATCCATCCTTGCACTACGGTGGCGATGTCCGGGTAGCCAAAGGCAATATTCTCCCCACCGTGATCCAATCATAGCCAGCAGCTTCGGCACGTTGGGCGCTCGTACTGCCATTAGTGCCTTTATGACTAAAATGACTATTGTCCGCCATGTCCTGGGCGTGGAGGAGGGCGGCCTGAGCCAGCTCTGTGTTCCAGCTTAAGGGGTTTACGGCAGGCATTTGTTTGTTGCCACATGGGTAGCCGATCTGGCGGAAGTGATTGACTTCAGTCAGGAAGTCGGTGGCAAACGGGAGGAGAAGTAATCATCTCTTCTTCAGAACTTCTTGCTCCTCCTGCTCGAGGAGAGAGACGTACAGGTTATTTGGTGGAGGGACAGAAGTAAAAGTGCCCAAAGAAATAGGTGGTGTTTTGATTTCATATCTAGACTTTAGAAAATCACCTTCTTCGACAAGTCTAGTGGACAATCATAAAATGAGATGAATAAGCGATGCTGACGATTACTGTCAGTTAAAGCGTTGCATTTCATTTTTGAGTGTCTCCAAACACGAGATTTGTCTAAGAACCAAAAATCAAGGCGCATAAATTTTGCCTTATAGTATCCTATATATAATAATAAGGTGCTATTTTGTTACATCAAAATCTCCTTTTCTGTATTTTTTCCTTGCCTGTTCAACACCAGGCCCCTAGTATCATACGTTAAGTTTGTCTCCTTAATATAATAAGAACCTAAACCACTCTGAAATTAGTATAACTATGCGCAACAAAACCTATATCTACCGTGGCCAACACCGTATCGAATTAGAAAAGAAGCTGAGTTTTTCACAGCTATCCTTCCTCAAGGCCAAATGATCCAAGATCTTAGAAGAAAAGATGAAGTACAGCAGGTAAAACGTGTTTTTGATAATGTCTACAAAATCAAGACCGCTAACGCCACACGTGATGATATGATGACTTCATTGCGAAGCAACGAAAGCCTGGGGTTGCGTTTGCCATCATGCCTATCGGGCGATTGGTGACCCGGGAACCCGCTACTATCTCACGGAAAAAGTGATCGTGGGATTTGAAACAGGACTAGTATCCGGAGAAGGAAGCCGTATTGGAGGAACATGGCTTGAAATACGTCAAGGCCTATGCCGGTTTGCAGGATGTATATCTGCTAGAGGTGACAGGCTCGGCGGAAAGAATCCGATCAAAGTATGTATGGATTTGGCAGAGCGCAAGGAGGTTCGATTTGCGGAACCTAATTTTGATCAATAGATATCAATCGTACCATCGACCTACAGATGATCTCTTTTTGGATTGCAATGGCATCTGCAGAGCCGTGATGATATTGAGTTGGTGGCAGGAGCGGATGTGGGAGCTACTAAGGCATGGGATATCGAGAAAGGGAAGCGAGAGATTATTATCGCCATTTGGATGATGGCTTTGATCTGTCTCATCCCGATTTTCAGGGAGTAGGCAAAAATTGTTGGTGCTAGAGATTTTATCGACAATGATCTTTTGCCAGATCCCTCAGCTCAGACCGGTGATTTCCATGGTACACCGGTGGCGGGAGTAGCTATCGGAGAGGAAAATGGAATGGGAATCGTAGGATCAGCCCCTGGATGTGCTTTCATGCCTATACGCTTTGATTTGCGGCGGATGATAATCTAATGTTTGAGATTTTTGAGTATGCGGGGCGACGAGCACATGTAATGTCTAACAGCTGGGGGCCAGTTCCCGTCTTTGCGCCTTGTGTCCTCTTTCAGCATGAGCAAATCATTGATCTGGTGGAAAAAGGTGGGCCTGATGGAAAAGGCTGTTCGATATTGTTTGCAGCGGGCAACTATAAATGCTCCTTTGTTTGACATGGTGGAATACAAATTTTGATGGCGCCATCCTTCGCAAGGAGTGCGGGTGACGCGTGGAGCCATTCTAATGGATATGCAGCCCATTCTCATGTGATTGCTGTTTCAGCCTCCACTAGCTTAAACCGAAAGCAGCGTATAGCAACTGGGGAAAAGAAATTAACTTTTGTGCTCCGAGTAACAACTTTCACCCGATTAATCCGCAAGCCCGATTGGCAGGCCGAGGTATTTGGACGGCTGACAATGAAGAGAGCGGATTAGGGTTTACTATAGATAGCCGATATACGGGGCGGTTTGGAGGAACCTCTAGTGCAACACCTTAGCTGCCGGTGTGTTAGGGCTAGTGAAAAGCGCGAATCCCCATCTCACCGCCACTGAGATTCAAAGCATCTTGGAAACAACTGCAGATAAGATTGAGGATACTAATCCCGACCCTGTACTGGGACAAACAAAGGGGACCTATGAAGATAATGGTCATTCCGAATGGTTTGGTTTTGGTAAAAAAAATGCCGAAAAAGCTGTGATGGCGGCGCGCGCAAAAATTGCCGCACCCGAAATGAGGAAGAACGTCCAATTCCGCCACCTTTGCTTGTTAATAATGGAGCTATTAGGATTGTGGCAGCCTTGGTCAACCCGAGAGGGCGTGAGGCTGGTTCTGAAACAATCTCTCTTCTAAATATATCTGATGATGATTTAATCTAGGCGGTTGGCAGATTCAAGACGGACGTGGACGCACCGATTCTATTGGCGATGTATCCATGCCAGCCGGTGTGATGCAGACCTTCATTTTGCGAAATGCAAATTGACCAACTCGGGCGGAAGCATTAGCTTACTTTCACCCACAGGTGAAGTAGCAGAACAAGTGGAATATACGGCCTCCGAAGCCAGACGGGAAGGATGGCTGGTGAAATTTTAACCTTCTTAGACAAATCTCGTGGACAGTCATAAAATGAGATGAATAAGCGCCTACTGACGATAACTGTCAGTAGACGATTACTGTCAGTAAAGCGTTTGAATTTCATTTTTGAGTGTCTTCAAACACAAGATTTATCTAAGAATCAGTTTTTAATGAGTTGCAGATATCCGAAGCTTCCTGTTAAACAACTTCGTTGCTAGCTAGCTCGGACAAACTTCGGATATCCTGGCCATTAATTCACTAACTCGTCTGTACCCAGGAGTTTATCCTCCTTATGGGTATACCATTTGCGTGTTTTGGGTAAGCGCATAGGGCCTACCTTTGCTCCCCACTGATGAGAATATACTCACCATCATTCTTGCTTTCGTCGTGATAAAAACGATAGCCACTCATGGCATAAGTTATAGGGTCAAAATAGAAGTACCAAATGTCATTTCCGACCGCTTCCTCGTACGTGACTCGGACTTGTAGAAGTTGACGGCCATCGAATTCTACCGTCTTTACTTCCTCTCCCAAAATGGTTCCAGGATCGCGCAACTTCATAGGAGGACCATAGAGGTAAGTGTAGTAATCCTTCATCCGGGGACTGTATTTGCAATCCAATCGAAACTTCTTTCCTTCTTCCTCCGTGAAGGTAGTCTTACCATCTAGCTTATTCTCACACTGATCGCCCTTTACATATCTATAAACCTGTCGATCATCCCGCTTTTGACTCAACTCAAAAGACTGCTGTCGATTATCGAGCTTGATATTGGTTTCACGGAAAGTACCATTGGGTCTGCTTTCCTTTAGTTTCAGTTGGAATTTGCCAGATTCCCACTTCCCTTTAGGGTCATGATAAGCAATACTTTTAGAAAGGACTTCACTAGCAGTTTGAGCATAGCTATATGAGCCAATTAAACAAGATAATAGTAGGATACCTAGGCGTGATTTTATAGACATAACAGTGCTACTTAATAAGCTTTGATTGTTGTGAAATAGGACACTGAGAGGGTTCCTCGTCAGCCTCAGCAAGATATCAAATTTTCTGCCAATCCAGGGAGACGCCTCGCCTCAGTCATTAGCCCACACGCAACTGGCTACCAAATCCTCCGTTTCTGGGGAGGGCTCTGCTTCGAAATGACTCATCAAAAGTGCCCGGCATTTTTGGTATTGATTCAGTGCCCTTCCCCTCATGTTTAATTCAGCAAAGGCTTCAATGAGTAGTCGATGTACATCCTCCAAGAAAGGTGCTATGAGTAACATGCGTTCCGCCAGTGGGATGACTTGCTCGTAAAAACCTTGCTTTTGGTAGTGGACAGCTAAGCTTTTCAAAACTGCCAGAAGTGCTTCCTGTAGGGCTTCGCGTTCCCTTGAGCACCATTCCTCGTACAGAAATTCTCTTAGAAACTCCCTGTTATATAATTCACTGGCATTCTGTAAGAATGGAATAGCTGCTTCATGCTTCTGATTTTTCAAAGCCTCCCATCCGCTATAGCAGCTAGCCCGAAATTGCTGTATATCTGTGACCACTACATGATCAGGGTCAAAGGGTATCCTTCGTTTTGATGTTTGATCACTTGATCTTACCCAAGTAGGGGCGAAGGTAGGAGCGCAATTGAGAAATCGCTACATGAAGAGAGTTTCTGGCTGCCTCCGGGGTAACATCCGGCCAAAATTGCTCCATAAGTTGATCTCGATGGAGAAATTTCCCGTGGTGATACAGGAAATAGGCCAATAGATTCTTGTTTTTTTACTCAAGGTATCCGGCAGTGATTCTTGATCAAAATAAAGTTGAAAAGAACCAAAGAAACGAGCATATAAGCCTTTAGCCAATATGGCAGTCGGGACGTTTTCCTTCTCCAAACCAATGGAGTAGTAGGCGGGGATAATTCCGGTAGCTTTAAAATTCCTTCTCTCGATGGTTCTTCGACTAAATAATCTTTTTAGCCAGGACATAGGACGATAGCTGGCTTCTACCTTCTGCCGCAGGCACTCTTTATGAAGGGTAATCGAATACAGTCCACAATACCGGATTCATATGCTGCTGCAATATCATGGCAGGAATCTTGGTATGGGAATGGATGAGTAGGGTAGGGATTTTTCTAACCCATGCTTCTTGCTCAAGAAGTTTCAAAGATCTACCAATTGGACCTGAAGCATAAAAGAGGACCAGGCCAGGAAAATAACGTTCGATCTTTTTCCAATCCTTCTGAAGAACAGGAATAATTCGGTATTCAGTCAAATATTCGGTGAGTACTTGGAAATAGGCCTCCGTCTCACCAAGCGCAATAATGGTCTTGAGGGGCATCTTTCGGGGTTTTAATATGGATGGTTAGCTTAGCTGAACTGGCGCAAAGATATAGCCCTACAGTGGGTTACACCATACCAGATTTTGGGGAGGACATTCCTCTCCTTTGTGGCACTTTCTACCAAATACTAGGCTAGCCCAAAGGCTAAGCTTTGCAAGTGTAGCGTTTAAGTAGTGTCAGACCACTTAGGATAGATTGCTATTGTATAATACTAGAAGGATAAGCTGGTTCTGTTAAATATGTGTCGAGTACTTGGTGTATGGAATACTATAGAGCGCGATCTACTATATTAATGGAGAGAGCAAAGCGAACGTTACAGCAAAAGTTTGTTTTTTGCAGATCTAGGTTTTTTAAGCGTACAATCGTTTATATTAGTGGAGTATAATCGCATTATTAGGCACTAGGTGATCTTATGAGGAGGTCTATTTTTTCTCTCTACGGAGAAAAGTTAAACCTAGTCTCAAAAATTGCATTTACTACAATTTACGATTATTTTTAATGCGAGTCAACACATCTCTACCTCGCCCCAGTATTGAGAAACTTTATCATTTATCCCTTTTATTCAATTCAGGTCAAAAAGAGGAAAAAGCCTAGTTTAAACTTTCCCTCCCCATTCTCTAACCATTCTCGCTAGGCGAGGACTAATTACTGTAATATGGACCATAAGCGTAAGGAGATGAACACTGAACTGGAACGCCCCACTTGTCAGTCTTGGCACGAAGGAGACTGGGTATATTTTCATTTGCCCAGACTGCGGTTTTAAACGAAAGCTCATTGGAAAGACCGGGTAATGTAAAAGCTTCTACACCAAGGTAAATTCGATGCCTTACAGTGGTGTCAATATTCCCATCCAGATGGAGGAACTTCCACTGGAAGGGAACAATTAGAGATACGATTCAGTCCTAGTAGAGCTGCACAATACTGGAAGTTTGGGTATGGAGCTGCGGTAGCTTCTTTGTATTCTGGGGGGCTTTCTAAGGGTGCGATTACCTGATAGAACCCGGTGATAGGTCCTGTGTATATACTGGGATTTCAACCCATCCCTAGCGGCAGATACCTTTTCCTCCGTCAGGAGCATTTTATGGCTACTACCCAAAGATTTCAGGTAGACGGTCGCAGCTGACAATCGTTGCTTGGTGGTTTACAGCCAATGATAACCAATTGGGGTACCGATTGGAAAAGAGGAATTGGAGGAAGCATTTCCGCTCTTGCAGATGAGCGCTATATCAGTCCTTTTCCTGGCTGTAGTACTGGTTTGGGCTTAGAAACAAGCTTTTTTGGAGCATCTTGTGCTAGCTGCTGCGAGATAAACTCATGAATGGCTCCTATGTCAAGCCCCTTGAATTTTTGTGCTCTCGGCTCAATAAATATTCTATTTGGCCTCTCAAGTCTGCTTCGCCCTGATCATAATAAAAATCTAACTAAACCCTGCTTCGAACAGGAGGTTGTAGAGGGCGCCTGATAGGTATTACTTCTTTTCCAGATATAGATTGCAGACTAGCTTCAAAGCCTTGGCGGCCAATTTGGCGTCTTCCAATTTGGCGAAGGCATAGCTATTAGCCATGGCTTTCTTATTCCCATCTAATAATTGGAGGTAATGCTTTTGTTTTTTGTGCCTATCAGAAACACTCTGATAGGATAAATTTGCTTCTTCTTCTGATACAGTCGCTTTTAGAGCTTGATCTGCCACTTTTGCGTGTTGGTAAGCTTTGCTGATTAGAGGATTTTCTTGGAAGCTTGCACATAGTAGAAGTAGGAATGTTTGCTCTCCTTCGCCGTAAAGACATGAAATCCGTTTCAATGGATTTACGTCTTTGCGAATTTGGTCAGCTATCTTTTTGGGAAACATATTGATCTTTTTGGGGTGTAGAATTGAATAGTCGTATTGAATGCTTTAAGATTTAAGTCAGTTCAATAACAAACAAGCCATCCCGGTGGTCCGGATGACTCATTATGATACGTTTCAAAAAACTGTTCAATTAGTCGTTGTAGACTTGAAGTACACCAATCTCCTCATAAGCAGCGATAGGAGTAGGGCTACCTTTCAATCTTCTAATTGTACGGTAGCAAATACTTTGTAGATACCTTCTTGCAAAGAACCAGCTGGTACATTGATGAAAGCAGAAGGTTGTGTCCTTCTTGCTGCAACAAGTTTACGTAGCGAGGAGTAGGGTTGGCTACTTCTCCAGCGCCCATCAATTCAAAGAAGATGCGAAGCTGCCATCTTCCGGAAAGCATTTTCGAAAGGAAACCGCCTTGCTTCCAAACGAAGTGAGCGTAGAGGTTCTGATCCGTTTGGATGTTGTTACGGGAGGAACATTAGGTAGGCCGCCTTGAGAAATACCTGTGTATGTGTGGACATTACCTGAAACAGCATACAACTTCGGGTCCTTGATTACATTTTCAACAGTAAGCATAAAACTTTGGTTTTGGGGTACAACTTTTCTTATTGATGATAAGCGTACGTGGGGTGATTAAAAATTCTGAAGCAAAGGTAGGGGTGGTACTTAAGCACCTCTTAAATCAGGCCTAGAAGAGACTTATTCTGACTTATTATGTATTTGTGCTTGCAGAAAAGGCGAGTTGAGGGTAAAAAATGACAAAAAAAAGCCCGAATCTCGATCAGATCGAAATTCGGGCTTTTGATGTAAGATAATCTTTATCTCGAATTATCCCTTTGGCTGTACAGATTTTACCACTTTCTCAAAAGTGTCCGGGTGGTTCATCGCAAGATCAGCGAGAACTTTACGGTTAAGCTGTACTTCAGCTTGAGATAATTGGTGGATCAACTTAGAGTAAGAAGGACCTTGCTGACGAGCAGCTGCATTGATACGAGCGATCCATAGTCTACGGAAGGCACGCTTCTTGTTGCGGCGATCTCTATAAGCATAGTAAGACCTTTCTCTACGGCATTTTTCGCATACAGTGTAAACATTTTTACGAGCACCGAAATAGCCCTTTGCTAACTTTAAGATCTTTTTGCGTCTTTTTCTGGACGCTACAGAATTAACTGACCGTGGCATACTACCAATTTTTTAGTACATATCAGGTGGTCTTGAATAACTAGACACTTTTACCTGTATTCTCGTTAAAAAATAAAATAATTACTGAGCGAGCAATCGCTTCACTCGCTTCTCATCTGCTGGGTGAAACGAGTGTTCCATCACGCAAACGAAGCTTCGCTTTTTCTTTTGTTTCTCATCAGGTGAGAAGTAAAAGCTTTGGAAGCGCTTAACCTTTCCGGATCCAGTGACCTTGAAACGTTTCTTGGCACTAGAATGAGTCTTCATCTTCGGCATAATACATCTCTTTTTTCAAATGGAAGGCAAAGGTAGCAATATTTATGCTAAAATGTAAGCGTTCCTATTTTTTTTTTTTTTGGAGAAATAATTACAGTCATTCGTCTTCCTTCCAAGCGTGGAAGGGCCTCAGCAGCACCGAGTTCTTCCATATTTCTTCAAGAACCGAAGCAAAAGTATTCTCCCCGTTCCTTAAATACAATGGTACGCCCCTTAAAGTGAAACATAGGCCTTTACCTTTGCACCTTCTTCCAGGAACTTTCTAGCATGTCGAAGCTTAAAGTCAAAATCATGATCATCCGTATTAGGTCCGAAACGGATCTCCTTAATAACGGTTTTCAGCGCTTTGGCTTTGATCTCTTTTTGCTTTTTCTTCTTCTCGTAAAGGAATTTTTTGAATTGATGATGCGAACCACCGGTGGTTGGCTTTAGGAAAATCTCTACGAGATCCAAGTCCACCTGATAAGCATAATCTCTTAGCCTTCTAGTGGGGTAGATCCTGTCTCAATCTTTGTCCAATCGCTTCACTGATCTCCTCCAAATTATCTCCTACAAGTCGTACTCAGGGATACGGATTTGGTCATTAACTCTGAATTGTGCTTGGAGTTTATCCTCCTTTCTTTGAAATCTTTGTCTTCCTTGCCAATTAAGTTTTGTTTTATGAAATAATATCTCGCCCTTGGACGAGCATGGTGTTTAATTATACAATACAATTTTAAAAATAGAAAAAAAGTTCTGTAGACTCAAGCAAAAAACCTTTCTTTGACATTTTTTCTAGCTGTCGCTAAAAGAAGCTTCTATACGCTTTGCCTGTTCCTTGTGGATTGGGCGTTTGCTCGACTTCAAGTCAATCTATAATAGAGATTTGCCCTCGTCTATAAACAAAAAGTACACCTGTAGCAAAGCCACAGGTGTACTCTTTTATATGGAAAATTTTATTTCTCTACATCTTCCGAATCTACAGCTTAGCAACAGCTATGGTGAGACTCTCTTGATCTTCTGCCATATTCAGCTTCTAGTGCAGCACCTTCTTCCGGTCTTCATTCAAAATGAATTCGGCTAAAGGATCTTCCAGGTATTTCTGATGGCCCGATGCAAAGGACGTGCCCCAAACTGCGGATCAAATCCTTTTTCTGCTACAAATTTCTTGGCATCTTCGTCAAGGTCAGGCTGTAACCCATACCCTCTAAACGCTTGTGAAGATCTTGTAAGGTGATATCGATGATCTTGAAGATCTCGTCTTGTTCCAGACTGTTGAAGATTACAACATCATCAATTCTGTTCAAGAATTCAGGAGAGAAGGTACGCTTCAAGGCATTTTGAATCACACCTTTAGAGTGATCCTTGGCCTGCTTCTTGACGTGCTTGCGTTGCGAAACCTACACCTTGACCGAAGTCCTTCAATTGACGAACACCAATGTTAGATGTCATGATAATCAAGGTGTTCTTGAAGTCCCCTAACGTCCGAGACCGTCTGTCAACTGGCCATCATCCAATACTTGAAGTAGAATATTGTACACATCTGGGTGCGCCTTCTCGATCTCATCTAGTAAGACCACTGAGTAAGGCTTACGACGCAC
>JALQPE010001288.1:0-14158 GCA_030407315.1 Asparagopsis taxiformis | reverse complement strand
GGCAAATATGTATGATAGTATTTACGTTATACAGGCCCTATATATAGAAGCAAAAAATCTATAAACAATTGGAGATAATAAAGTAGCAGTGCCTGACTATTTCTTTAAGATAATCTATGTGCATCAAAGAATAAATCTATAGCTTTTGTTATGCCTAACTCTAGAGTTAATAAGAAAGATGTTGCTAATTATAGGACTTCGATAAAAAATATAGAAGAAAGAACAGGATTAAATTTCCTTGTAGATATTAAAGATAGGTCTCAAATTATAGATAATGTGTCACCAATGTGGCGTACTGCATATTTGTGAGTTTATAGTTTTAGTCGTTAGCTATAGTTGAATTATTTGTATGGATTTTAGAAATATTTCAGTATTATCCTTACTATTTGTATTGTATATAAACTCATATCCATTATATGAGTTTTAGGAGGATTATTCACTAAATCACTAGCATGAATTATTTTTCAGCTTGTGTTTTGATGTATTGTGATCAACCAAAAGCATTGATTTAATTCTTTTGTTTTACGGTCTCTACCATTCCAGCTTTCATTTTTTGATGATTCTATTAATAAAGAAATATATTTTTTTGACCGCTATTAAGCATTCCGGTGACTATATCGAAGAATAAGTCCATCATCTTTGTCTGAGCACGGTCAAATATACTATAGAAATCGTCAGTTTTAAATATCGGAAAGCGCCTGCATTCGAGAATTTGACCACTATCTATTCCTTTATCTATAAGGTGAGCAGTCACACCATAGGTCGGAGATTCTTCATATATTGCAAAATTTATACAACCTCTTCCAGGGTATTCACAGGAGCTGGGTGAAAATTTATTGCGGCAATAGCTGCTTTCTTAATTAACCATTCTGGGACTATACTAGTGATTTAAAACATATTATATAGTCACCTGCCAATTTTTAATTTCTTGTGGTAGTAGAGATACTTTACTAGCCGCTGGAGTATAGGCAGTTAGATATTCAGTAATTTGACATTTTTGAGACTTTAGAAACCTAATAGCTTTTTTGTGTCATTTCACAGTTGGTAGATCCAAATTAGTACTTTATTTCTGTTTGAGATTTTTTGCATTCTTATCACTGAATTATAAATGAATAGTTGAATAAATTAGATATATTGCATAGCTAGCAGTTTACAATATTATACAGTTTATTATCTTTATGAAATAAGTTTATTCTATGGTGTTACCCAAGTCTAGTAGAGTTAAATATCAGCTTTTATCTCGAAGTGAAAGGATAAAAATCTTTCTATAAGCTTAGATACAATCCTATAAATAGAGAATTTTTTCCAAATGGAGCATTGTTAGAGCAAGATATTCCTAAAATGATAGAAAGATTTGTTGGGGGCTATGAAAAATATAAAACCCCTATTTTATGCTTTTTGATTCGCAAGATAAATTTATTGGTAGAGCTGGGTTGCTTATGTAGATGAGCTGAAGAGTATAGAAATAGGCTATGTTATAGATTATAGGTATTGGGGATGTGGTTATGCAACAGAAGTTGTTAAAACTTACTTGAATGGGGTAAAGAAAATTTAAATATAATGAAGTTTATGCATTTGCTACCACGAATAACTTAGCATCATTAAATGTTATGAATAAGGCGCAAATGGAGTATGTTGGGCATAGACCTTTTAAGGGTGTTGAGTGCATTTTTTTACAAAAAAGCTATCTAAAATCAGCCCATAAGGTGAGTATGTAAAAGCTCTACTTTTCTGTCGTGAACCTCAGTAAGCTTTACATATCTTTCGTAACTAGAATCAAAGTATTTCTATTATATCTATCCCATGGTTTTGTTGATTTTTATAAGCATCTTTGCATCCTGATAGAAATAAAAGCATAATAAAAACTATAATCGGGAAAATATATTTTTTACACATTAAACCTGGAGCAAAATAGCTATAATTTTATCTAAATTAGCAAACATTTTATCAGATTGTATTTAAAGAGTAGAAGTGTTTTTTTCTTATTGCTCAAAATACCATTTGTTGAGAGATACTATACAATTACCATACTTATTGCTTGAAAACTCCTCCTTGGTAAATCGAGCTAATATCTTGACATATTTTGTTTCGATAGTTTTTGAAGTTCTTTACATTGTGATTGCTAATTTTGTTAGTTGATTATTATCTTTTTTCATTTCTGCTTTTAAACATTGATTTATTTCGTATGTATTTCCATCACAGAGAGTGGTAGAGAAAACCATAGATGGCAGGAGAGATAATAGTATTAAGCTTTTGTGGTATTCAATATTTGATTCCTTATATTTCTAATATATAACTATCTTTACTAATGAAGTCTTCGATTTTATTTTTATTTGTTGTAGTAATAAAACTTGAGAATTTAAGTTTTTAAGTAATTAAATAGTGTTGTTATATGGTTGGTATCTAGCTCAGAAGTTTATCATCAACTAAATAAATACATTTATTTTTATTTTCTAAATTATGAAGCTCGCCTTGGGCTAATTTTATTGCACAGATTAGTAGTTTTTGCTGGCCTCGAGAAAAGGTGTCTTGGACTGGTTTGTATAGTAGTTAATAATATATCTGCTTTATGTGGGCCATGACTAGTAGTCTTGTATTTATTATCATGCTCAAAAGATTCTTTAAGAGTTTTACTTAATTCTTTCTGAAGATTCCAGCCTCTATAGTACTGTATATCCAGCTCAAGATCAGGATTAATTCATTCAAAATTTTATATATTTGAGGTTTAAGTTTTGCAAAGTACGACAGCCTTTTTGTATCAAGAAGGTTACCAAATTCACAAAGCTTTTTGTCAAGAGTTTCTATATATGTTAAAGGGTAATTTTGTTTAAGAGCGGGTTTCTCTGCTTAACTAAAAATTTGCTTTGTTGCCATATTTTTAAAAAGCTTTTCTAAATAGAAGGCTCCCCAATCTAGTATTTGCATCTTTGTTGGGCTCCAGAGTTTATAATGCTAAAACTTTCTGGATTTATTAACTGTATAGGAAGATTTCTTGTAATTTCTGTATGGTTTTTTTGTATTTCAGTATTTAGCTTTGATATGTTGTTGCTATTTTTCTTACGTGATAGAGATATTACAGTTTCATTTGGATTGTGTACCTTAGTATAAACTATAAACTCATTTGAAGAGTGATTAATAATTCTATTTAATTGAGAGCTGCGAAATGATCTACTATGGGATAAAAAGTATATAGATTCAAGTATAGATGTTTTACCAGAACCATTTTTACCAATTATAAAATTCATATTTTCTTTGAAGTTAAAACGCTCAGAAAGATTTTCTAAAATTTTGTAAGCGTAGGTTAGAAATATACATTTATATAAATTCTAGGCTAGTATTATAGATTTGTTTTTTAGTATATCAGGATTTATTGATAAATGTCGCTTAGTATTGAAAAATTCTTATTATACTTAAAGGAGTATTTATATTACTGTCTGAGTCATATAGTCTCATATCAGGAGAGTCTGTTTCTAGGACTATATCTTTATGACTAATTTTTTGATACTTTTTTTAAGTTTAGATTCTGGATATGAGATACATTCACCAATTCCAAGTTTAACCCCATCTCTATATATTTTTTAGCAGTAATATAGTCTCCATTAAATGCATAATAATACCCCCATTTTTATATTTTACGTTTTTAATAGTTTTATAATTTCATTATGTGATTTTACAGAGTGAAGAATAACTCTTTTTTCTAAATTTTTTGCTATTTCTAATTGAGCAGAAAATAGGCTTAGCTGTTTGTCAAATATTTGATTCTTTATCAATTCCTATTTCACCTATGATTTTAGTTTCATTTTTATATGTGTACTCTTCAAGAATATTTAGATCATTAGTATTATGTTTTTCTATAATATAGGATGAAGTCCAAAGCATATATGAATATTTTTAAATTGTTTATTTAGTGATATTAGATTCATCCATGTAGATTTCTGGTTCCGGGATTGATAAAATGTTTAACTTCTATATTGTTACAGTCATTTATTAGTGATTTTAACTTTTTATTAAAAATGGCAAATCTAAGTGACAGTGTGTATCAATAAACATGGATGTTCAGTTAAATTCTTTAGGCTATTGAGTTATAATACATCAAGTTATTTATTATTAAAAAAATAAACTTATATTAGCAGGGTCTATAAATGAGTAAAATTACAAAAGATTTTTTATTTGAGCTAGGTACAGAGGAACTACCTCCAAAAGCACTTAAGAGGCTTTCTCAGTCATTATTACAAAATGTTGAAAGACAGTTAAAGAAATAAAAGTTGGGTTTGGCGAAACAAAATGGTTTGCATCTCCAAGGAGAGTATCTTTTGTTATTAAAGTTTAGTTGAGTCTCAAGAGGATATTATTATAGAGAAGCAAGGTCCATTAGTTAGTATTGCATATAAAGATGGTGAACCAACCAAGGTAGGTTTAGGTTTGCAAAATCTTGTGGTGTGGAACTTGATAAGCTAAGCAGAGTTGAAACTGTAAAAGGTGATAAGCTTTTTATTCTTCAAAAGACCTGACAAATGACTATAAGCTTCTGCAAAATATTATTGTAAAGTCTCTAAGCAGTTACCTATTCCTAAAATGATGCGCTGGGGAAGCTCACCATTTGAATTTGTACGACCTGTGCATTGGGTATTAGCAATGTATGGGACAGATATTGTTGATATTGAAGTTTTAGGACATAAAGCATCAAATATAACTTATGGACATAGATTTCATTGCCCAGATAAAATAATTGTTGAGAATGTAGACAGCTATTTAAATTCTTTATCAGAAGCTATGGTATTTGCTGATTGGGATCAACGTAAGCAAATGGTTGTAAATCAATCAGAAACTTTAGCTAAAAAAAATGGCTATAAGGTAGTACTAGATGATGACTTGTTAGAAGAAGTATGTGCAATTGTAGAATATCCGAATGCAATGCTGTGTGAATTTAATGAAGAGTTTTGAGAGTTCCTCAGGAAGCTTTAGTTTCCTCTATGGAAGAACATCAAAATGTTTTGCTTTATTAGACAAAGATGGTAGTTTAGTTTCAAATTTTATTACAATTTCAAATATTAAAGTAAGAAACCGGAATTAGTTACTTTAGGAACCAGAAAGTAATGAATGCTAGGCTAGCAGATGCTGCTTTTTTTTATGATACAGATTTAAAAAAATCCTGGAAGATCTTTTACCAAAGTTAGAAAATGTAACTTTTCAAAATAAGCTTGGTAATATGTATCAGAAAGCCCAAAGAATTGCTAATACATCTCAACAATTAGCAGAGTTAAGTAATGTAAATCCACAACAGGCAAGTAGGGCTGGCCTCTAGCTAAGGCAGATTTAATTTCAGATATGGTTTTTGAATTTACGGATCTTCAAGGTATTATTGGAAAGTATTATGCGAAAGCCCACGGGGAAGATGATGTAGTTGCTCAAGCAATAGAGCAGCAATATTGGCCAAAATATTCAGGAGCAGAACGTCCTAATAATGATGTTGCTGCATGTGTAGCTTTAGCTGAAAAACTTATACTTTAGTTGGTATATTGGTATGGTCAAAAGCCTCCAGGAAACAAAGATCCTTTTGCTTTAAGAAGATCAGCTATAGGTATCTTACGTATACTAAGAGATACAAATATAGATATTTCTCTGGAAACTGTAGTAGATATAGCATTACAAAGTTATAAAAAGATTAATGATTAGAGTTTGGTTCTGAAGTTAAACAGAAGTCGTAGATTTTTGTTGGATAGATTGAAAAACCTATATAAGGAAGAGGGTATTTCTGTAGAAAAATTGAAGCTGTTAATAGTACAAATTATAGTTCTATAAAAGATTTTGCAGCGAGAATTGCTGCAGTTGATAATTTAGTGATACTAAAAAATCTCAAAATTTAATTGCTTCTAATAAACGTGTAAAGATATCCTTAATAAAAGCATGGCAGAAAGTAAGCAGCACTACGATTTGAAGTTTGCAAAAGCAGCAGGTAATGATATGAGTTAGCTTTGGCCTATAGTATCGAAGAAATAACACCAGACATTAAAAAATATATTCAAAATCATGATATGGTTATGCTTTAGAATTACTCAGTAGTTTAGATAGAGTAATAAGTGAATTTTTTGATAATGTTATGGTTATGGATAATGATGAGTCTGTGAGAAAAAATAGAATAGCTTTATTAGCAGATTTGTATAAACTGTTTGTAGATGTGGCAGATATTTCTAAGCTTTAAATTTTCTTAAACTATCAATATAGTAAATTTTTTACAACATCTATGTTATTTTTAGCAGTAAAATATTGTGATGGGATATGATAAGCAGGAAACTGTATATAGCAGCAGGAGTTGTGTCCTAGATTAAGCTTATGGAAATTAATGAATTCTACGTAATAGCTATTAGCTTCGGCCATCATTCTTTTTTTTAAGTTTATTTATATATACATATTAGCAATACTATTGTAAATATTGGCAAAGCTAAATTGTACAAATGGAGACATTATTATAAGGTCTCTACCATGGTAAAAACTTATAATGTAACTACCTACTGCAGCAATCATATTCTTAGAGAAGTTTGATATTGAGTTGGCAGTTCCAAAGCTGTGTTCTATTTGATCCATTGAAAAGGATATTACTAATGTTGAACTAAAAGCAATGTTACCACATAGAACAAACATTACTGCCGTATATATAAAAGCATTATCAACTTTAAAGAGTTGATAATAATCATCGCTATACAACTTAAAGTAATTAATGCAACACTATAGTATAAAAATTCTAAACGCTGAATTTTATTAGAATTTCTCTTTATAAACATATTTGCAAAAATTGCCCCAATACAACATAGGCCATAGTATATACAATACAAAGAGAGCTTATTTTATAAGATTCTAGATAGATAAGTGCAGATGAGGATATGTATATGAATAGAGCTGCAAATATTGTCCGCTAGCAAAAGTTGCCAACATGAAGCTAGGATTTCTAAGGTGTTCAAAATAGCTTGGTATAAGTTTTAATATGCTTGATTGTCGATGTTTGAGCTCTAAGGTTCTTCGATTAAACACGCAGTTATAAGCATTATTACTCCATAAATAGTTAAAAAATGGAATGTACTTGCCATGTGCCAGTTAAATTTGTAAGTATTGTACCTATAATAGGGCAACTATAGAGCTATAAGCAGTATTATAATTATTGAAGCAACTAGGCTTGTAAGCTGAGCTCCTTTGTAGCAATCTCTAGCTATAGAAAAAGCTATTACAGCACCTACAGAGTCAGACAATCCTTGTATTAGTCGCATTGTTTCAAGCATCTGAAAGCTACTGCTATATGAGCATAGAATAGTACTAACAATATAGATTATACTACCTGTAATAATTACTTTTTGCGTCCATATTTATCGATTGCTCCCCAGAAAAGCATTCGAATGAAAAGCAATAAAGTATGTAGTAAACGTCGTTAAAACTGAGCCATTATCTACACCAAAGTCTTTAGCAATTAATGATATCGCTGGTGCATATGTATTTACTGCAAGTGGTGGTAGAGCTGCAAAAGAGCCAGAATAATAGGAAAAAATTTGAGTCTCTGGTTTATAATTCATAAGAAATTGGAAAGAAATTTAGATATTCTCTAGTATATACTCTTTTAATTTTTTACCAACTATTTTGTAGCGCCAGCCGTGTAGAAGCTTGTTTTTTATTTCATTATTTCCAACATTGATATTATATACTAATGAGCGTATATCTTTTCTAGAGGCAATAAATGTTGAGTCTAGGTTAATATTTTTAGTTTGAGTATCAAAATATGATATTGCTTTGTCGCTTAATTCAGAAGGTAGTTTATTATCTTCTGAACCTTGAGATAATAGGTTATCGATATTAGACATTGATTTAAGAGTTGATATTATGCCTTTTTTAACCCAAATACTTAATTTACGAAGTTCATTATGTTCAAAAGACTTCAATGATTTTGGATTTAAGTGTGCGACTATATACAAGATTTTGTTATTGAATATAAACTTTACAGGTATATTTTTTTTCTTGGGCTATTTTTTCACGCCATTGAGCAATTAGAATTGCATTACGTTGGATATTCTTGTCAATTTTTTGATATTTCCTATTTTGTATGAATGTCTTCTATCGTATTAAATTGACACTTTTGTAGGCTCAACAATTCTTCAGAAAAAGCCGCTCTATATTTATCTTCAATTTTTCTTCTAGAATCTCTCTCAATGGATTAAGTTTTCAACATCTTTAGAAGCATAATTTAGCTGTTTTTTGAAAGGGGTCTTTTCTCCAGTCTGAAAATTGAGACTCTTTTCCATATCTATATTTAAAACTTCTTTTAAAAGATTTTTTGAGAGATAGTTGTGCTTGAAATCCAAGAAATGTTGCAGCAAGTTGAGTATCAAAATATTGTTGATTCACAATTAAGAAATTTTTGATTATTGGAACATCATTCGTAGCTGAATGAATAATTTTCTCAATATTTTATTTTCAAAAATATTTTTAAGAGGTGAAAAATCAAGATCTTGTAATGTATCTATTAAGAAAACGTGATTCTTAGTTGCTATTTGAATTAGGCAGAGTTCCGGATAGTATGTACGCATCCAGTAAAATTCTGTATCTACTGCTATTTGTTGAATATTTTTTAAAGTGTTAGCAGCTTGTTCAAGCTGTTTGTTTGTACTAATTATCATTATTTTAGTGTGTTAAGAGGTTTTTTTCCATGCTTTTAAAGCAGTTTCCTTAGCATCTTGAAGAATCAGGTCACCATGAGCTAGGATAATTTTATCGAAGTCCCAGTTTAGCATTTTTTGAAGAGACATAGCAGCAAGTTTTTTTATTTTTCCAGCCAAATTGATACTCAGGAGCAGGTTTTGCTTTATTCCACATTCTAAGAATTAGCCACCAGACTTTTATACCAATTCCGGCACCTTTTGTTTGTTACCAATATTTTCTATTAAATCAACGAGAATTAGAGTTTTGGTTCTTTATGAAAAAAAGCAACTTCATTCATTATCTTTGAGCCCTGAGTAGGTTGCTGATAAAACTCTTCAAGAATGGACTTTTCTGATAGTATTCCATCAAATTTTAGATTAGGTTGTTTTTTTGAATTCCATTGCAATATATGTTTTAGCAGTTGGAAATGCTTGTTGGGCAGATTTATGTGTAGGTGGATGAAAATTTCCTGGAGCTATTATATAACTAACTTCTTTCCTAAACTTAAAATTTGTTGTTTCAAGCTTGGTTAATACTACATGGGGAGTGGATAAGTAAAGTGTTATCAAGCAATCTTATTATTGTTGTGCGCGAGTTAAATTTACACCAGAATATTTTATTGGATATTCAATAATCCATATTTTATTTTGATAAAAGAAGTTATTTTATACATAGGAGGTTCTTAATTAGTTATAAATGGGCCACATACTAGAGCTTTTTTTATATTTGTAGGAATATCTAATAAGCCATTGATTAATTTTTCTTTATTCAGTAAAACGTCAACTATTTGACTAGAGTATCTGGTAGCACTTTCTTTCATCATACCTAACATTGGCCAACCCCATAAGGCTGATATATATACACCATCTTGTATAAAGTGAGGATTCGTTAGAAATGTACAATCTATAACAGGTTATATAGCACTTCTATTTGTAGAACTTCTCCAACTAAGTCTATTATAACGGATCCATCGGCTATGTTATTTTTTAGATAATCCTTTTAATGATATAGTTTTACCTCTAAGTGAGGAGGCTGCTCAGCTCCATTGATAATTATATCTGCATTATTAATCCAGTTTTGAATTATTCAGGTGATGTTGTGTTTTCCCAAGAACATTAATATTTTTGAGACCATTTTTATAAAGCTCATGTATAGCTCCTTGAGCAACATTACCATATCCTAATACTACAGCATTATAATTTAATGCTTCCAGGTTGGTTTGACTCATGTAAGAGTTTTAATCCATATTTAGCTCCAGCTCGTCCAGTCTCATGTAAGCGTGTATTCTTCTTAATCCTAATTCATAAGGTTTGTGAGTTTTTCTATACTCTGATACTGCCGAGTCACCATGTAGTTCATAAATTTCGCTATATCGTAGCTATTTTTACTTTTTTTTAATAAATTTTTTAAATTATCATTATTTAGTGTCGCAGAATTATAAAATAAATACTATCTGAATCTAAATGTTCTAAAGAGCTTTGCTCTTGTATAACCCTTAAAGATTTAGGAGCTTTATTTAGGCACCTATTTATTATTCCTACCATTTTGGTGCACCATCCAACTATAGTGACGTTTGTATATTGGAAACTATTTTGTTCAAGGAGTTTTGAGATGCATTTTTTAGCAAATACTCTACCTAAAATACGATCATTGCTTTCAGATTTAGGCATTTCATATATTTCTTCCATTGCTATTACATTAATTTTTTGTTGTTTAAGGAGTTCTGCTCTATCATGGTATGAGTAAAAATGGGCCATACCAACAAAGTACATCCTGGCATCATCTGTTTTTATAGAATCCATAGAAGGACCTTTAAGCTTTATAATTAGCTCTTTGTTTTTATATATTTCATCAGCTTTTTGAAGAGTTGCACCATTTTCGATATATCATGATCTTGATGTCCTATACCAGGCCCGCGCCTTCTTCAACGTAGACTTTAAGACCATAGTCCGTTAATTTTTTTATATCTTTAGGAACTATTGATACTCTTTTATCTAGTGCGCCAGGGTTTTCGGGAGATTCTATTTCTTTAGCTATAGCTATTGTTGTAAATTTACTCATATTTGTTAGTTAAAGATTAATATTTCAATTAGTTTATTTAAACTTTTATTTTCCTTAAAAAAGCTATTTCTAAGTAATTATCTTAAGTATTAAAAATATTAATATGTTAAGATTTTGACATAGTTTACTCATGCAAATATTTAGATAAATATTTATGATATCTTGTGCCCCTACAGACTTTGACTTAAAAAGTTTTTTAGCAAATTTAACAACTCATTCAGGCGTATACCGGATGATTGATGAAGAAGGTGAGGTAATTTATGTAGGAAAAGCAAGAAATTTGAAAAATCGTGTAAATAGCTATTTTTCAAAAGGAGCTAAAGATAGCAAAACACTAATAATGGTAAAACAAATCGATAGAATTGAGAGTAACCGTTACCCCTAGTGATTATGAAGCTTATTTATTAGAGAATAATTTAATTAAACGTATCGACCTAAATACAATATTTTGTTTAAAGATGATAAAAGCTATCCTTATTTAGTAATTCAAAAGATAAGTTTCCAAGGGTTTCTTTTATAGGGGTAAATCAGCATATAAAAAGGTCAAGCCTTGGCCCTTATGTTCTATATCATCAGTTAAAATACTTTAAATATTATTTCAAAAATATTTCCTATTCGTCAATGTGAAAACTCATATTATAAATCAAGAATTAGACCATGCTTACAGTATCAAATTAAAACGCTGCCTGGCCCTTGTGTTGGACTAGTTTCAGATGAACAGTACAATGATCGTTGTCGATTTTAAGAAATTTTTGGAAGGAAAGCTTGGTACTGTCCTGGAAGAAATCTCAGAGAAAATGCATAATGCATCTGAGATATGGAGTATGAGAAGCACAAGTATATCGTGATCAGTTAATTGTACTTCGTAAGCTTACAACAGCAACAATAATAGACATTCAAGCAGATAAAACATTTGATGTGATTGGTGTATGTGTGCGTGATTCATATGCTAGTATAGCTTTGCTCCAGATACAAATGGCGACATAATTGCAGATAGGCATTGGAGTATTGATTCAAAAAATCAAGATAAGACTTCATATGCATGCATTTTTATCATATTTTTATTTGGTGATGAGGGTAGAAATATTTGGCCTAAAAATATAATTTTGTCAAAAGTAGAGTTTTCTCAGCTTCAAGATCTTATGAAAAGTATATCTAAAAAGATTGATAAATCTATAAACTGGATATTGGCTCCTGCAGCAGATAACTTAAAGTGGTTAAAGTTAGCAGAAATAATGCCCACAGAAGCTTAACCTATTTACTGGATCGAAATCTCAGTATCAAAAACGTTACAGTCTTTGAAAGAGTTTCTTAATTTAGTAGATGATATTAAAAGAATAGAATGTTTTGATATTTCTCACTTCCAAGGTGAAGCACAGTTGCTTCGTGTGTTGTATATACTAATGAGGAGAGGAGCGTAAGTCTCATCGTAGATATAATATTAAAGATATCAAAGCAGGAGATGATTATGCGGCTATACATCAAGCAGTGTCGCGTCGAGTACTTTCAGGTTTAGAGACTAATAATTTGCCAGATGTTATGATAATCGATGGTGGTAAGGGGCAAATTCATCAGGCTGAAGCTGTTTTTAGGGAATTTAGTATTCAAGATAAAATTCAACTTGTAAGTTTAGGTAAGGTTTTGAGAGAATAAGTGGTAAAGAAAAAATTTATAAAGGATTTGATGATAAGGAATATACATTAGATGAGCATGATTTGGTTTTTTGCTTTTGCGTCAAATAAGAGATTCTGCTCATAATCATGCAATTAAAGGACAGAGAAAAAAAAGTTAATTTAAATAGGCAATCTTCTATTATTGAAGAAATAGAAGGTGTTGGTCCTAAGCGTCGCAAAGCTCTAATAATGCATTTTGGAGGATGGCAAGAGTTAAGTAATGCACCTATTGATGAGATTGTTAAGGTGAAAGGTATTAGTAAGAAGCTTTGCTAAAGAAATTTGGAGTGTTTTTCACTAAAATATTGAGATGAAATTTTATTTATTCAGACTTATTTAGTGATAAAGTGTAATGTTATACAAAATATGAGGAGCAGTATGAAAACAAGAGACTTATCGTTTTTGTTAATGGCTGGTGTGGTTGCATTATAGTTTGTTATTTATTTGTGGATAAACAAATTGTCTGGTTTTTGTATGAACATCATAGTAGAAACTATAGTATTTTAAAATTCTTGCTAATGATATAACCTCGTTTATAACAAAATTGATTTGTTTATTTATATTTATTACTTTGTTAAATTAACAATCAGAAAAAATAATAATTTTGATTATAAGCTAATGTTAATAGCAAATTCAGTAGTAATAGGTCAACTTTAAAGGAATTCTTAAAGACAATTTTTGGTCGTTACTGGTCTGATACTTTTATAAACAATAACCTTTCTCTTATAAAAATAATGTTTATGGTTTAACTGGTTTCATTCGGAACATCATTTGCTTCATTTCCATCAGGACATGCTACATTTATTTTCTCATTTTCTGTAGCTGCATCATTTTGTTTCCCAAACTTAGATACTTTATGGGTTTTATTAGCCCTGTTGGTGATAGTAGGTCAGTTGCTTATGTATTATCATTTTGCTAGTGATCTTATTGCAGGTATTATGCTTGGTACTATCGTTGGGAGCTATACCGCGAGCTTCTATAAGAAGTATAGCTAGCTAACTCTAACAAAAAGATAGTTAAATATATTGGTATGCTAGAATTGTTACAAATTTAAAGTTTGATTTTAGAAATAATTAATATGTTAAAAAACAAAGAAAGCAATCTCATTAATATCTGGCGACTTGATTCTATGCTGGCTACAAATTAATGTTAGATCAAGGTATTCATGTTGAAGGTATAAACTTTTTTACAGGGTTTTGTGTCGAAGGTCATACTCATGCTATTCGTAAACATGATAAAGAAAACAAAAAAGAAATAATGCCTTGTGGGCTGCTGAACAGCTAGGAATAAAGTTGCATATAATGATGTAATAGAAGAGTACAAGGATGTTTTATTAAACCCTAAGTATGGTTATGGTGCTAATATGAATCCTTGTTTAGACTGTAGATATTTATGTTCGCAAGGCAAAACAATGGCTTTGGAAAATGATTTTGATTTTATAATAACTGGTGAGGTTATAGGCCAGAGGCCAATGTCTCAAAGGAAGGATACTATGCCGTTGTTCAGAAGCAATCGGGTATAGATGATTTACTATTGAGACCTCTTAGTGCAAAAAATTTGCCAGAAACGAAACCTGAAAGAGAGGGGTGGGTTGATAGATCTAAACTAATGGGTATTACAGGCCGAGGTAGAAAGAGCAAATGAAATGCTCAAGATTGGGGTATAGAAGATTATGCCACACCTGCTGGAGGGTGTTGTTTTCTTACAGATAAACAATACTCTGATAAGCTTGTAGACTTGTG
>JALQPE010001287.1:0-18079 GCA_030407315.1 Asparagopsis taxiformis | reverse complement strand
TTGGGCGAGGGCTTTGCAATCTTCTTATCGTGATGGAATAATAGAATAGGCAGTAAGTCCTGCCAAAAAAAGTAAGAGGCCTATTAAACTATAGGCATTTAGCCAACCGTAGAAGTGTGGAATAGACTGAATAGGATTAGGCGACTGACGAGCAGCGCTGTAACTAAAGTGGCATATATTCCACTCCTGCCCACCAAATACTTTTGGCAGGAATTCCTCCCCAACGAAAGAAGGGATGTAAGTAAGCCAGTACTGCCAAAGCAGCGATTAGAAAAAACGCTGTACTGTACCATTCCAACCACTCTAACTGCCCTTCCAAGGCTTGCGCGGAGAATTCCAAGTCCCAAACCCCCATGGAGAGCGCGCCACAGCACAGTACTAAAAATACATGAAGTAAATGCCGTTTCATTAACCAATAGATATGCTTACCCCATTAACGGTACATTACCACAGGATAGTACCTGGGGCGAACCATCTTATAAGATTTGTGAAAGAACCCTACCTCCGGCTAAAGACACTTAAACTAACCAAGGTTATGAAAACAGGGTGCAGAAAATGCTGCTTCGAACCTATTGAGTCTCAAATTTTCCTAGCTAGTTCCCTGCACCAACCGCAACCACAATTCTACGCCAAATCCACTGCTTAGGAGTCGTTCTTTTCGACTGGCCAAGAATTGTGCGTCCAATCGGTGAAACCGCCATCGCAAAATGGAATGGATTGTCCATTTCAAATGTGCATAGATATAGAAGCAACACACTTTGTAGTAGTTCCGGCCTGTTTCTCTCTCCGGGGCCAATCGCATCTTTACATTTGGATAAGTTTTGGCCAAAGCAGTAACCACTTCCTCATAAATAGCCAGAAAAGATGGCGAAAGGATCGTTACAGCTAACTCTAAGCTGGTTTCTTCCACGCTAAATGGACCGGTACTTAATAAGCGAAGGTAATATTCCAGGTGTTGCTTCAAGACGGCTTTTTCAAATAACCAGTTTCCTTCGTCACGACCAGCACTAACCATGCATGGATCTGAAAATGAGCGGTGAACCCTTCCATGGCAAGCGCCTGCGCCCTAAGATGACGATGACTAGTAGCCAAATGGATTTGTTGCTGACTCTTTGGCTGTGCGGCAAGCAGAGCTTTGCGGCGAAGGCTAGCCTCCATGGCGAGCACATTTGTGGCGTCCGCTACAACCTCAAGGTTACGATGCGCACTTAGTACTTTGTTTTGATGAACGGTGGCTACACTTGAGCAACTCGCCAAGGGTGCCACTGGTGAAAGTATAATCGATTCAAAGTCCGCAGGAAGTTGCGCTTGAGCCCATTGCTCAAATACTTGGAATGATCCTTACTCAATCCTCGTACGGGATGTACAAAGCGGCTAGATTGGTATTGTTCAAAAACCTGAGCGGGAGATAGTCTGGCCGCTCGACGAGCGGCAACGGCAAGAAGGAGGCTTTGCCATTCTGAGGGTGAAAGATCTGGACTTAAGATATCAGCAAATTGGACACCCCTGATTTCCCAATGATTTTTCTCGATTATCTTGTCCTTCATGATCAAAGAAACAGGAATACAAGAAGAATGGTCCGAATGAAAGGGTCTCTATTTTTTTCTTGCTGCTCTTTGGTAACAGTAACTGGATCAGACAATTGTAACACTTCAAGGGCCTTTCGAACCATGGGATCGCCATCGTTCCAGGTGCTGTAAAATCCTTCGTCACCAAACAGATGTTTAGCAAGCGAGCCTTTAGCAATCGCTTAAGCTCTGTGATAACAGGTCGGACTTCTTTACTACTAGCTTCAACGCCCTTTTCTTTAGCATATGCCAGAAACTCGTTGACCATATCATTGTCTACATTATACTCCGTCTTGAAACGATCCAATTGATTGAATTCCGAATTCTTAAGTCTGGATGTGTTTCAAAATAGCGAAAAGCAAACTGAGAGGCATGTTGCCGTAAGGTTAGATAGGTTTTATTCAGCAAGACCGTATCTATGGCCACGAATACATCAGGGTGTATTCCCCCACCTCCGTACACTACATTACCATTGGTGTATAGTATTCTGTAGTGTCACCAATTTGTATATTTTCTTGAGAAGAAAGTTCGCCTGATTCATAGCGATCCTGCATATCGCTATCATATTTCTTGACGTCGTCATATGGTTTTGGATGGAGCGCCCAGAAGGTGTATAATAGCGCGCAACGGTTAAGCGCAAAGCTGATCCATCTCTTAATTTGTATTGTTCCTGAACCAAACCTTTACCAAAGGAACGGCGGCCAAGAATTACACCTCGATCATGATCCTGGATAGCACCGGCCAAAATCTCGCTGGCAGAGGCTGATCCCTCATCGATCAAGACCGTAATGTCTCCTATATCAAAAAAGGGTCTTCCTGTAGATTCATATTCATCCCGATTAACAGATCGCCCTTTTGTGTAGACGAGTAGTTGCTCCTTGTCTTTAAACAATTGGCTCAAAAATTAGTCGCTTGCTTGAGATACCCTCCGGGATTGTGGCGCAAGTCAATAATTAGGTCTTCCATCTCATCTTCCTCGATCATCTTTTCCACGCCCTTCATAAACTCTTCATACGTTGTAGCACTGAAGCGATTCAACTTGATGTACCCCGTCTTTTGGTCGGCCATATAGGATACATCCACACTATGCATGGGAATTTCGTCCCTAACTATATTGAAATTTTGAACAATGGGATTGCTCCCTCGAATCACGCCAATATTTACAGCGGAGCCTTTCTCGCCTTTCAGCAGATGACGATATCGCGATTGGATTTATCCTTGCCAGCGATAGGCTTTCCTTCGACTTCTACGATCTTGTCTCCAGCCAAGATACCGACTGATTCAGAGGGCCCTCCGGCCATCGCAGCTACGACCACCACAGTATCTTCAACGATTAAAAACTCCACGCCAATTCCGTCAAAGTTTCCTTCTAATTGATCATTGACTTCTTTAGTTGCTCGGCTGATATATAGTTGGAATGTGGATCCAGCGTTTCAAGAATATTGTCAATCGCTTGTTGAATAAGCTTATCGCGATCTACTTCATCCACATATTTTGCTTCTATGTATCGAATCAGTTCTTCAATCTTCCCTTGGCCTAAGCTTGTGCTTCCATCGGCGGTGGCGTCACTGATGACCACTGTGGGGGTCACCGTTTGAAGCTCCATTCCAATCAGCATACCCAGCACCAAAGCAAGTGCAAGTAGCAATGGAAGCCAGGTACTCCATCTCTTTGTATTCGGTCTCGATTCAGGCATTTCTTAAGGTTTTCAATAGCTATAAACGGAAATTAGGAGGTAATGTTATGAGTATATTTCCTGCCACAAAAATTAGGAAGGAGACACAAATAGAAACACAGCTAAGTGTTTATCTTTTTCTATCATACGATCTTACAAAAAACCTTCCCGACAAAAATGGGGACTAACTATCTAGGATAGGCTTCAGATATAGCTATCGGGATAGCTCTTAAAGCCTTGTTTGATGAAAAAATATTTCGCCTATTTCTACAGTTTATTTATCCCTAATCCTTAGCTGTCTAAAGTTATACAAATGTAAGTAAATTAATGTTGAAAACAGTCCAAAGATATTGCTAGAGATATCTTCCAAAAAAATTCTGTCTTAGCTATTCAGGTCGCTCTAAAAATAGATGCTTTTGCCGCTTCCTCCCCCTTACCTAGCTTATCTTTTTTAGATAATTCACCCTTAAAAGGGACAATAATGCTCTTCCAAAGGCATAAGCGAAAAGTTGACCTATCTGCCCCATTTGCTCAAAACCTTACACAATTTCGCTTTTGAAAGATATCCATGAATTATTGTGAAAAAATCAAAGATAAAAACTCAACCTAGCCCTTTTTTGATAATTAAAAAACAAAAACTACCTTTGTTTAAAATTTTTCAAAACTATACAGCATGAAAGAAATTGATAAACTGGATAAGCAAATTCTTTCCATTTTGATGGAGAATGCAAAGAAGCTTATACAGAGATCGCACAACAGTTATACGTTTCTGGAGGGACTATTCACGTTCGGATGAATAAATTGGCTGAAGCAGGAATTGTGAAAGGTTATCACCTGGTTGTGGATCATGCTAAGTTAGGGTATGATATTAGTGCCTTTTTAGGTATTTATTTAGATAAAAGTTCTTTGTACGACGATGTATCCAGAGAGTTAGAAAAGATACCTGAAGTTGTCGGTGCACATTATACTACTGGTTTATATAACATCTTCGCCAAAATCATCTGTAAGGATACGCGGCACCTACGAGAAGTGCTTCATGATAAGATCCAAAAGATCCAGGGAATTCAACGAACCGAAACATTTATTTCTTTGCAGGAAAGCATCAACCGGCCTATACATATTCTAGAAGCTGATGCGAGGAAGTGGTCGAAGAATCCAACTAATTAGACAGATACAACCTATTTCGGAAAAAGGTCAACAAAAAAGTCGATCCAGCAAGCTGGATCGACTTTTTTGTTATTATAACTTTATCTTCTGAATAGGTTTATGCTCCAAGATAGTTTTTCAGCAATTTACTTCGGTTAGCACTGCGCAATTTATTGATGGCCTTGTCTTTAATCTGGCGTACTCTTTCACGAGTCAAGCCAAATTTCTCGCCGATATCTTCCAATGACATGGGATGTTCTACACCGATCCCAAAATACAATTTGATGACATCACATTGGCGGTCGGTCAAGGTAGCCAAAGAGCGCTCGATCTCGCGGCGAAGAGATTCATTGTATTCCAATGCTTGATCCGTTTCTGGCGTTGCATTGTTTTCCAATACATCTAGTAAGGAATTATCTTCCCCTTCTACAAAGGGCGCATCCATAGATACATGGCGAGCAGCCACACCTAGAGTTGTTTCTACCTCTTCCGTAGGAATATCCAGCATTTCGGCCAATTCCTCTGGCGATGGTTCGCGCTCGTACTCTTGCTCTAATTCGGAAAAGGCTTTGTTGATCTTATTCAAAGATCCGACCTTATTGAGTGGCAGTCGTACGATACGAGATTGTTCCGCTAGCGCCTGAAGGATAGATTGGCGAATCCACCAAACGGCGTAAGAAATGAATTTGAAACCACGAGTTTTCATCAAATCTTTGGGCTGCCTTAATCAATCCCAGGTTACCTTCATTGATCAAATCACTCAAAGAAAGACCTTGGTTTTGATATTGCTTCGCAACAGAAACTACGAAAACGCAAGTTTGCCTTTGTCAATTTTTCCAGGGCAGCTTGATCACCTTGTTTGATTCTTTTGGCGAGTTCTACCTCCTCCTCTGGTGTCAAGAGGTCCACTTTCCCGATTTCCTGTAGATACTTCTCAAGTGATTGGCTCTCTCTATTCGTAATAGACTTCGTGATCTTAAGCTGTCTCATCTATTAATTGTGCTTTATAAATTTTAAGTTAACTTATGTTGTTTGGCGTCGTTTCTGGTTTTCTGGCAATTTGCAATATGGAAAGAGTTGGGATAGGTATTTACATTTTGGAAAAAAATATCTAATAAAAGAAATGTGATTCCAAAATAGTTTTTGCCTTATTTGTCGACATTAATGCTAATCTATTGGGTTTTGTTCAAAGTTTTCCGGTCGCAAAGTTACGCTAAATTAACGTACCAGTCAAGCCTTAAGGCCCACAGAAAACAGTAACAATTCATAGAATGAAAAAGTTTTTTGCCTATACTTTGATCCCCTTGATCTAACTATTGCAGTATCCCTCGTGGGTTGCTCATCCCTTTCCGCGAAAATTAATTTGGAAAAATCATTTTTTTCCTTTTTATTGTGGGGACGACTCCTAAAATGCTGATATATAGTCCTTTTCGAAGGATTTTCATTTCAGTGATAATGAGTAAGTAAAACTTTTGACCAACTCACCACAGTAGTCATCTTGAATTAACAAATTCCATTATGGAAAGAGTAAAATTAGCTTAGAATTCCTGTTTCGGGCATCCCCATCCATTCTTTATAAGTTCTTTACAACCCCTGATCGATTGATTCGTTGGTTTTGTGATGAAGTAGATATACAGGATTCTACCTTCACCTTCGTCTGGGAAGGCAGTGAAGAAGTTGCAGAGTTAGTGGAAGACATCGAGATGAATTAATCCGCTTTAAATGGGAAGATGCTGATGATGAGAATGAATATCTAGAGTTCAAAATTGAAAAGTCTCCAGTAACAGGAGAAACCATATTGTTGGTGACAGACTACTGCGATGATGACGAAGTGGATGATCAGACACAATTATGGGCAACTCAACTGGAAGTATTAAAGAAAGAAACTGGAGGCTAATTTAGCCTCTTCGATGCATATTTACGTAAAGCGCCTGCCTAAGCTGAAAGTCTCTAAGATTTTCTCAAAAGCTTGGACAGGCGCTTTTTCTTTTCGAAGGGCCGCTACCCGTAGTATTCTACCAGGGACCAAATCATCAGGATTATTCCACCCAAGGCAAAGATTCCCGCTATAAAATTAATCACTCCCACTCCCGCCAATAATGCTGATAAGATTCCTAGTACGATGGCTGCGCCCAACAACAACACGCCATATCTGAAGCGGTTATCATCCCATACTTCTCTCTTCACGTCTATTCCCTTCTTTTCTAATTTCTTTTCCAGTTTATCCATCCGCTTCTTCATCTTGGCTTCTTTACGTTGAGCCTTATCCAGTTTTTTCTGCGTTTTGGCATCTATTTCAATGGCTTCTTCGGCAGGATGAATGAAAAAAGCCGAACCTTCCGCAGGCAGTAGCAATAGGCAGGTGCTACAAAAGAGCAAATAAACTAGTTTTTTCATGATGGTATATTTTAAATTTTCAACAGTAGATTACACGACAGTTCCGGGTAAGCAACCCCCGGTTAAATAGCAAACTATTAAGAAGCTGTTTGAGTTTGGCTTCTTAGGGAATACTACTTTCCGTTTTCGCTTTCTTGCCAATAAAGTTCTATTTACAACTAGATGATGAAATATGAACAGCGTGCCCCTATTCCTCTTTTCTACTGATGGGGTTTATCTATGATTTCCATCTTTTCTGTTTTTTCGAAAAGATGAACGCCAAAAGCAGAAAATAAAGCTGTTAATACCAATAAGAAAAATAAGAGCATCCACAACCAAGTCCATCTGCCGGATTTTCGATCAGCCTATTCTAGGGTTTAGCAATGATGAAATTACTTAAAGCTCAACAGCCCACCCCGCTCGATCCAGGTGCAAGCTGCCATTAAGTGAGTTTTCTCAGATGGAATGAGAGGGTAAGGAAAAACCTTCCCACATTTCCTAGCTAAAAAGAAAAGCCTCCGAATAAAATAGACCTTAAGTATTAGAAAATACTGAAGTTGTTGCCATCAAGAGCCGATGGGTTCTTATCCATCTCTCTCATGAAAATTTCTAGAAGTCCATCCTCAGGCGCAAATTGATTCTTCTTGAGGTCAAGAAATTAGGAATCGCATATTGCTGTTCAAGGATTGTTTTAATCCAAGTATTACTAGCCTGGTTCGGGACTTGCATCAAATTAAACACTTCCAGGCTCACCAAGTGCTACGCGTAAAGTTGAGCCAGTGATTGGGGCGTTTATTTCTTCGTGCCTGGTCCCACAATGAAAAAGAGAATCCGATATCAACCCTATGATAGGCTGCATAGCGATAGGGATTTCTTAGATCTATATTGTTATTGGGTATACCAAAAGGAAGTCCAGTTCCCAAGGTGAAATTCAAGTGCATTTTAACATTCTTATTCTTCCGCAAATAATCTTGAAAGAACATAGACATCGTCATGACTGATCTGTAGGACGAGATACTTCATCTACTGGAAGTGATTCCCGGTTATTTCGAACAAACCCTCGGTGTTGGACGCCATCCAGGCGCTCACGCGCTCTCAGAAAGGACAGGTTGATCCAAGATTCAGCATCTGGCACAAATTCGCCATTCAAGCGGAAATCAATGCCCGTTACATACCCACTTGCATCATTGTTGGCATAGTAGCGGATACGCACATTCTCGATTTCGTAGGGCACCATATCCCACAAAGACTTATAATACGCCTCGGCAATGAATCGGAATTTCTTGGGATTGCGTTTCCCCATATAGAAATCATAGGTCATTCCTCCCACTATATGCGCTGACTTTTGCGCTCGTAGATCTGTATTGACGACGCCATCAAACCCGCGCATTTCTCGGTAGAAGGGCGGTTGGAAATACAGTCCTCCTGCCAATCGATAAGAGACATCTCCATCTCCCCCCAAGGGCTTATATAACAATTGCCCTCTCGGTGCTATGATTGTTTCCTTGTTCAAATCCCAATAGGAAGCACGTACCCCTGCCGTAAGCTGCAATTCGGCAACACTTTCTTTCCGCCAGGTGAAGGTTTCCTGGATATAACCATTGAAGCGATTAGAGTTGAGTCGATTCCGAGTTTTCAACACGCTAAAAACCTCCACGGCATCATCATTATAGGGCAGGGAATAACCGGCAGAATCGAGTCTCTCCCATTCATTGATCCAGTCATCAATCTCTTCTCGTTGATACTTTGCTCCGTATTGAATAAAATGACTGCTTGTCACCTCTGGATCATCGGGGTCAAGCTGCAATTCGATTCCCCCTTTATGCTCGATATTTGTCAATCGAATATCCAAGAAATTGCGAATAACTGATGTTGTGTTCCCGTTCCAAGTTCTGCCAGGACTTCGCCAAATTGCTGCTACCGAGGTCTGATTCAATCTGTCTCAGGCTGTAGTCGCCAATGATATCGATGCGTTCATTTTCATCACTTTGAAAACGAGAGGCTAATAGTTTCAGATAATAGGGGTTTCGGTCCCGATCTGGAATATAAGTAAAGATAATCCTCCCATTTGTGTAGTAAAATCATCCACCTCTTGCCCTTCAAATACAGAAAACAACTCCAGCGCAAACTGATCAACCCCTGCGCCGTACTCCGCTCTTTCGGGATCAACTGGTACACACTTCGATTGATATTGCCCATGATGCCAGTTGCAGATCACGACTAAGATCATAGGTAACGTAAGCCTGAATATCAGAGAAGTCCGTCGTGTATTCGCCATTGACGTCTAAGGTTCCCAAGAGGTACTGTGTCGTCTTGTAGCGGGCACCCACCAAGTATCGGAGCTTACGATAGGAGTCTTTTCCTACACTTGTACTCCCTTCCACGTGAGCCGAACCGCCTAAAAAACTCATACTAACGGAAGCCCTAAGGCTATCAGGGCGTTTATATTTCACATCGAGTACTGATGAAAGTTTGTCTCCATATTTTGCTGCAAAACCTCCGGATGAAAAGGAAAGATCCCTGATTAGGTCAATATTTGGAAAAGTGAGTCCTTCCTGCTGGCCCGCCCGAATCAATTGCGGTCGATAAATCTCAAAGTCATTTACATATACCAGGTTCTCATCGTAGTTTCCTCCTCTCACATTGTATTGAGAACTCATTCTCCCCCAGTACCGCCACTGGTACCTAGCGCAATATGCGGCAGTGCACTTTCCAGGTTTCCCGTAGTGGAAGGCAATAACTTAATTTGTTCCACTCCCTCTCTGATGATTCCGGCATCTTGAATCTTGCTCTCCTTCACCACTACTTCGATCTCCGAACTACTCGGCACCAAAGTAACATCAACCTGTCGGGTACTGCGAGCAGGCATTGGATCTATCTCTGTACGAGCTTCCTTAAAGCCGATACGTGAAAACACCAAAACAACAGTTTGATTAGCGGGAATAGAAAGGCTGTAGCGGCCATTTTGAGCAGTTTCGGTAGCTATACTTGTGCTATCGATATAAACCGTCACAAATTCGATTGGAGCGCTGTTTTCGTCCTTTACCGTACCATTAACGGTCGCTGTACTTTGTGCGACTATCCATTGGGTAAACAGAAAACATACTAGGGTACTGGTCCAGAGTCTCATTCATCCGTATTTATAAAAGAGTGGAACTATCCCAAACTTTCAGTTCAGCTATAGAACGCAAAGAAAACAAAGCTATTTCTAATGCCCCTGAATCTCTATGGAATTGTTCCAGATTCGTTTTCTACTATACAGTTCAAGCAAATCCTTATACCATTTTGCCAACCTCGTGTCCGATATCTTTCAATTGTTGGATGGCCTGACTGGGATTTTCTGCTTTAAAAAACACTACTACCTGCCACCAAGACATCCACCCCGGCTTCCAGGATTTTCTGAGCGTTTTGTAAACCACGCCCCCATCCACTTCAATCAGTGCATTCGCATTTCGGCTAACCAGCATATCCTTTACTTCTCTGATTTTCAAAAGAGAATTGTAGATAAAACTTTTGTCCACCAAACCAGGATTAACCGACATGATCAAAATTAGATCCAAGTCTTCAATAATATCTCGAAGCAGATGAACCGGGGTGTGTGGGTTTAATGCAACGCCTGCTTTAGCTCCCGTCTCTTTAATCTGCTGGATCGTTCTATGGAGGTGAGGGCAGGCTTCGTAATGTTACGGTAATCACATCTGCACCCGCCTCTCTGAAGCGTTCAATATAGCGCTCTGGTTGACTGATCATCAAGTGCACATCAAAGGGCGTTCGGCCTTACTTTTGATGGCCTCCACGATCATAGGGCCGAAGGAAATATTAGGAACAAAATTACCATCCATAATATCCACATGGAACCAATCTGCATTGGATTGATTAACCAGCTGTATATCATCTTCTAAGCGGGAAAAGTTAGCGGCGAGTAGGGATGGAGCAACTAAATGGTTTTTTCATTTGCCGACAAATTAATATATTTGCATCAATTCGGGCAAAGGTAAAAAAAAACCGGCTAGGAACTAACCGGTTTTCTAAAGAGCTTTGAGAGGCTATCTACATACCAAAAAACGGATATCCATTGATATCCAAAATCTTTATCAAAATCAGATCTTTGTCTGAATGAATTCAAAATTTGCAGGCAACCTTTTTACAGGGCCTGCATTTTTTTTGGACTATAATTTGTTAGTAGTAAAGATGTCTTCAACATCTTTCTGTGATATTCGGTGAAAAAGCACCATAATTACTGTCCACCTAATCACATCACAAATATCGCTCACCTTTCATCATTTAAGAAGTACATTTTACAGAATCACTGTATAATAATAGATATTAAAAAACAACCTTTTAACCTGATAATCAAACACCTAAACTCGTAAAATATATTCATTTCTGAAATCACCAACTCACTCTTTTTTTTCATATCTATCTAAATGCACCTTGTTTTTTCTCTTAAAAAGGTAAAAGTTAAGTCTTAATTAGCCCCTTCCTGTTCCTGAACTCCTTTTGAAGCCTAGAATTCTGGCAGTCTGCTATAAGCCAAAGACTATAAATTTTGCTTGCGAATTCTATTTTAGGATACCCTTGATTCAAGATTTGTACGTCTATCGAAGGTCAAAGCCAAGAGCACGAGGAATATTGTAACAAGGAAAAACCTGATCTTTTCAGAAGGTAATAAGATGCCCTACAGTTTGGGACGTGAAGCATATAAAAGGAAGATGAGGCTGGAGGATGAGTTTAGGGCAAAAAAAAGAGGATACCGACGGGCATCCTCTGGAAACTTCATGAGATTATAATTTGTATCATTTGGGCTGTGCCCTTTTTCTTTAAGGTCTTAAGTTGGGAAAAATATTTGTCAGTAGTATAGATTAAAAGTGATATACTTTTTAATCACAATTCAAATATCGTAGAAGATTCTCATGCATCTAAGTACATTTTATCTTTTCACTGGCAACCACCATCAACATCATCGCAATAGAACAAACTATAAATCAACTAATTAGGTGAAAAAAAATAATGAATTTCTGTTTTTTTAACGGGAAGTTCGATAGCAAATACACTTCGAATTTGAGGTAAACTTTAACACTTACAAGCCCGAACCCGTATCGTTCGGCACAAAATGAGCAACCTTTCTTAGGGATGCGCGTAAATAAAAAGGGTATCGCCGGTGGCGATACCCTTTTCGATTAGGTACTCATGAGATTATAATTTCTTTCTTAGGGTGCAGATTTTTCACTACACCATTAGGTGTCGAATTAGAGATTATTCCGAGCTGAGGAAACGATTTGTTCAAAAGGGAAATAATTGCTAGTAGTAAAGTAGTCATATAGTAACTAACTACAATACAAAAGTAGCTGTCCGCATTTTTATATTTTAGTACAATTTTCTATCTTTCTGACTCAAAGACGACAACACCTCCCACCGTAAGAAACTGTCAAACAGTATCTTATCTATATTCTCACTACTCAAAACTGGTCTCATTACACCTTTCAAAACAGCTATACTGCATGGAACAGAGTAGATTAGTAAAGTATATCAAAGCCCTATCTGCCAAAGAAAGAGAAAAGTTTCACCTATTTGTACACTCCCCTTATTTCAATAAACACGATAAGACAGTTCAACTTTTAGCTGTAATTGAAAAATGGCTTGAGCGCCCTTCCACCCCCTTGGAAAGCCAGCTGTTTTTAAAAGCTATTCCCAAGGAGTCCTATGATGAGCAGCGACTGCACAATGTCATGTCCTATCTCAAAAAGCTGTATCACAACTTTCTCTCTTTTCGGCATTTTGAGGACAGGCCCTTTCAAGGCCAGCTTTTCACTATTGAGGCCGCGTATGAAAGCAATCAGTTTGATCTGATGAAAAACCGAGGCAAGCTGTTGGAAAAAGAATTGGATCGACACTCCTGTAAAGATGTACATTCCTATTATACTTCTTTTAAGCTCAACAAAGTAATGGGCTACTACAGTGGTATGTATGAAGATCGTTCCAAGCCTACCTTATGCAAGGCATGGTAGACTCGCTGGATCGATATTATATTTTAGAGAAACTCAGGCACAGCTGCCACATTATGGCAAATGTCATGATGATGAATACCGCATACAAGTTTCACTTTTTGCAAGAGCTACTTGCCTATATGAAGGAGAACTGGGCGGAGTACGAAAATGATACGCCCATTGTTTTATACTATACAATTTTTCGAAGTCTGGAGGAAGAAAACAAACCCGCTCATTACAAGCGCTTAAGCCAGATGTTGGCCAATGAGATCAACAGCTTGAGCAAGGATGAACAGGGAGATCTTTATTCTTTCGCCATCAATTACTGTATTCGAAGGATCATCAAGGAGACCGCGATTTCCAGAGAGAATTATTTCAGCTATATAAAAGAGGATTAAAGGCTGGCTTGATCCTCGACAACGGCATTCTATCCGAGTGGAATTACAAAAACATTACAGCATTAGGCTGTAGTCTTAAAGAATTTGAGTGGACTGAAAATTTCATTCAAATCTATAAAGAAAAACTATTGGTAGAGCGGCAAGAGAATGCCTACAACTATAACTTGGCCCATTTATACTATAATAAGAAACTATACAATGAAGCGCTTTCGGTCTTATTATTGGTACAAATTCACCGATGTAAAATATCACTTGAACACTACTTTCTTGTTGTTACGTACTTATTACGCGCTAAAAGATACTGAAGCCCTATTGGCATTGATCGAGACTTTCCGTATCTATGTTATGCGAAACAAGAAGATGACAACAGAACAAAGAAAGGGTACACCAACTTCTTGCGCTTTGCTAAAAAACTCGTTCTGCTAAAGCATCAGGCTGCTGCATATACGCGTAGCGGTTTGCATGAAAAGCTGGATAATCTCCATACCAAGATCTCCAATACTAGAAATGTAATTAACAAGTTTTGGCTCTTGGAAGAATGTAGAGCATAGTCAGAATTGGGCTTTCCGAAGCTCACCTCTGCCTTTAACTAACCCCCATTTAGACTAAACTCCCCGTTATAGACGTTAGTAAAAGCTTTAGCGTAGAAGCTCTACCTAAACCCAGGTGGGACTGGCATATTTTGAGCTTAAAATTTGCAATCCACCATGTTTAGGTCTATTTTGCTGCTAAAATCACACAACACACACCAATGAATGAAAATTCAGGCATTCCGCTAAACAGTGCATTTTATACTTATTATAAAAGGGCTATGCATTAGTGGTGGCGCTAGTTGCTTCCTTACTTCTACTACTCCCCGCTCCCATCAAAACACAAGACTGGAATCCGGTTACCCCAAAGAGAGAATTCAGAGCCGTTTGGGTAGCTACCGTTGCTAACATTGATTACCCTCGAAACCTACCGTCCGTAAGGTTCCTCAAGTTGAAGATTTCAAGAATCTATTGGATCAATATAAAAGGTTAGGCTTCAATGCCGTCATTGTACAAGTGAGGCCTGCAGCCGATGCTTTCTATCCCTCCGAATATGCGCCTTGGTCTACCTACCTTACTGGAAATCAAGGAACTCCTCCAGTACCAGAGTATGACCGCTGGCCTTTATGATCGAAGAGGCTCATAAGCGTGGGCTCGAATTCCACGCCTGGCTTAACCCCTACCGGGCTACCTGAACCTCGACACCTTCAACCTAGCTCCCAATCACGTCTTCAATACACATCGGGACTGGCTGGTACAATATGGCAATCGATTTACTACAAACCCTGGACTAGCATCTGTACGAGATCACGTGACAGAGGTCGTAGCCGAAGTGGTACGAAACTATGACGTAGACGCCATTCACTTTGACGACTACTTTTACCCCTACCCAATCAGGGATGTTCCTTTTCCAGATAGCACGACCTTCCAAGCATCTTCTGGTCGTTTCTCAAAAATCGAGAACTGGCGAAGAAATAATGTGGACTTAATGATCGAGAAGGTATCCAATCGGATCAAAGCCATGAAGCCTTACGTAAAATTGGGCATCAGTCCTTTCGGCGTTTGGCGAAATAAGGATATGGATGATTTAGGTTCGAATACACGAGCCGGGGTAACAACTTTTGATGACCTCTATGCCGATGTTCTGAAATGGACTCGCAATGCCTGGGTGGATTATATTATCCCACAGATCTATTGGCATATTGGATTTGAACCTGCTGATTACGAAGTATTATTGGATTGGTGGAGCAGTCGAGTAAGTACTACCCATTTATATGTCGGCCACGCAGCTTATAAAGTCGGAGACAACCTGATCCCGCTTGGCAGGATCCCCTAGAGATAGCCCGCCAGGTAGAACTCAATCGAAGCAATTATGTCTGTAAAGGTAGTGCGTCTTTAGTTCTAGGGCCATTTTGGGCAATAGATTAGGAATTAAGGATCAAGTGGAGAGTTTATATCAAACTCCTGCTTTGATACCAGAAGATGAAGAAGGATTCTCCAAAAGACAAAAAGATCCTCGACTACGCCGAATCACGTACAAACCTCGATTAGAACGGGTAAAGATTCGCTGGCGTCCAGCAAAGAGGATATGGAAAATCTGCCTGCTTATTATGTAGTGTATCGTTTCAATGATGAAGTCGTTGGTGACTTTGAAGATCCGACGAATATCATTCATATCTCTGGTATGAATGAGGGGAAAAAGAAATTTGTGATTTACGATGCCGATACTGAGGTGGATATGGCCTATACTTATGTCGTAACCGCTATGAATCGCGGGCACAATGAGAGTTTGCCTAGTAATGAAAGAGCTATCATTCGCATGCCCAACCGCGTACGAAAAGTAAAAGCAGATCGACCTCGTAGAATGAAAGAGGATAAACCCAGAAAGAAACGTAAAAGAAGAAATAAGGATGAGATGATTTCTCATCAGAAGAAACCGAAGAAACGAAATAGTTTCCAAGGCTAACCTCCTAAATGAAACATGAGTCATCCCGAAATTTTGATTAAATCAAAATTTCGGGATTTAATTTTCATAAAACCTACTCTTTGTTTCTTTACTGCTGATTATCAGCGCCTTAAAGTCTTGTTCTTCATTTTTTTCATTGATAAAAAAACGAAGCAAAAAAATCTAGGCTGTATTTATTTTACCTAAAAATAGATTTTGCACAGCACTCACATTTAGAGCCGCTCCTTCGTCGCTCGCTAAATGCTCTTTTTAGCTCGCCACGAATCTATTTTTTAAACGGTAAAATCAATAAGGCCGATCATTAACAATTGATCAACAGGAGTTTACAGCCATATCGCAGCTGTCTGCTGTCTTGGAAAATTCGGGATGACTCATGTCTATTTTCTGTAAAAGAGATGGAAAACTAATGTATCGACGCTCCGTGCTGTTTTATCAATACCTGAATTTACTTTCTTTATGATTTTTCCCGCTTTAGTTAATTGAAACACTTCTTGTGTTGTGGGTGTATATCCTACTAGTTCATTATCAATTATTCCGTACTCTTCTCTATCTTTCGCCCAAATGTTTTCGAATCTTTTGACGGCGATCTTTCCGCCTTCATCCAACGTAAGATTTGAGTCTCATTTGAATTATGATGCGCCAGGATAAAACCTTCTAATCTTCGCTTCCCAAAGAAAGACTCCTTTTCTTGGTCTTCCACAAGATCCTTTTCTCGGTAATCCACCGGATTCCCTTGTCGATCGTACAACATCAACCGATAGGTATTATCCCCGAAATAACGATTGAAGTGATAGCAAGCGTACAAGACCCCGACCACATTTTTAGACAGCTTGATTTTAGCCAGTGGGTCTACCATGGGAGGCCCCATCCGTGAAAATCGAGTTTCTAATTCCGGGATAAATTTTCGATACTGTTTGGCCAATCGGGCATGTAGATCAAAGTCTTCGTTAGTCATTGATCAATTCCTTGTACCGGTTCAAAAGATCCTCTTTCTGAATTTCCAAGGGGTTTCTATCTCTTCAATATTGGATAGAAAGTCCTCGAATTGCTTTTGCTGTGAAGTGGGAGCCATGAAAGCGCTGAAAGCTACTAGGCAGATACCTAGTATAAGGCTTAGTTTTTTCATTTGACAGGGTTTTGGTTATACATGCTTTCTTACTAAACCAAAGTATCAGATAAACGGTTCATTTCCATAAAATGCGAACTGCTGGCTTTTAACAGATTGAATATCAATATACCTAGCTCAGGTTACAATCATCTGATCTCCTCAGATACTCAAGCCGAAAATCAGTACGAGAAAACTCCAAGAGCCTCTATCCATCGTCTGAAGACGATAAGAAATTAGTTTTGTTTGAAAGTATTTTGTACTTTTAAGGGGCAATCCTTCGTCACGTAGGTCTCTGAATATCTCCCGTATTATGCCGACACACCCGACAGTCGGTTTTAAATTCAATCAAAATTCTTATTCATTTTGTGTGAATTCCTATGAAAGAAATTCATAACTCTACCTTTTTACATTGTAGATTAATGTGGAAAATGTAGTCCTAGTTGATCATTAATGAATATATGAACTGGACAAAACTCTTAATTATAAACTTAACCTCAAACTGTAATGCAGAGACTTATTTCAGGTCTACTCATGGTAGGCACATTCATCCTATTTAGTCTGTCTCTACAGGCACAAAGCGAACAAGGCAAGGAGGCCGTTTCGTTCCGCTACATTGAAAGTAATTACCATTGGCCATTGGATCAAGGAACGGGTTTAAATGGACGAGACTTCACCTTGGTCTAGAATTTGCATACCATCGGTTCTTGGATGATCGCTTCGATCTTAGCTTCCCGCTTCGTATATCAGCAGCACAGCTCCTCTAATTGCTGATGGTTCTTCCACTCGCAAGACGGTCAATCTAGGGCTCAACGCTTTACTTAATTTAAAGCTGTACAATGGCAAAGTGTTCCGTCCACGCCTTTTCGCTGGCTTGGGGGACTTCTACTAGAAGTCGAGGACTTGACGCTTGATGCTCCGTAGGACTAGGGTTAGATTTCTATTTGGTAGCAATACTACCTTTACCTCTACTTTTGCTTACCACTTCAGTGATGTCAATCTCAGAGATCATTTCAAAAATGGGCTTTGGTTCAAATTAGCGATAGACAATTATGAAGAACCGGAGCGCCTGTACTTGATAGAGATGGTGATGGAAATTTAGATACTGAAGACCTTTGCCCAGACGTACCAGGTATCGCTGCCTTAAATGGTTGTTCCTGATCAGGATGGTGATGGTATCACTGACGCCAGTGACAGTGTCCTGATGTAGCTGGAATTGCGGAGTTTGAAGGATGTCCTGATACAGATGGTGATGGTATTCCGATGCCGAAGACAAGTGTCCTGAGGAGGCCGGGCCGGCTGACAATGGTGGATGCCCGATTAGAGAT
>JALQPE010001286.1:0-26377 GCA_030407315.1 Asparagopsis taxiformis | reverse complement strand
ATGAGATCCTCTTTCAAACATCAGAAACTCGAATTTCATGAAGTCGCCCTTGGATGAAAGGAAGCTCCAGAGGGAGTGTTTGGCTGTCCTCTCAATGTTAGATGTTGATTTTCTTCATTTTTGAATATCAGTCAGGCTGTGGAAGGATTGAGACTATCGAAGATCCGGGATGATGGCCAATTAACCGTTTTAGAAGAATATAATAGAATGACTCTCTCAGAATTATATGGCAATATATTGGGTACCTGTTTGACAGGGGATAATGGCTGAGTATAAAGGAAGATTCATCCATGGGTACTCGGATCTTGGTGAAGTTAATTATAATCAATCAATCATAAATCATTTATCTATTAATGGTGTCGGCGATCCAGTTGTCAATCTTGACGTTGTTGGTGGGCACTGCCCTTGGTGCTGTGGAGGCTGACCGTATGCCTCATGTTCCTGTACTTGTGGAGTGACTCAGGGCTACCCAGCAGATTATAAGACAGCAGTATTCTCAGGATACTTGGATGTAGAGAGCGCCAACCGGTCTCTGCACTATGTGTTCGTGGAGTCCATCAATGGTGCTAACAATTCAGACCCAGTTACCCTCTGGCTGAATGGAGGTCCTGGATGCTCATCCATGCTCGGTACTAAGTGAGTAACCATAGGATTCCTGCAGGAAATTGGTCCCTACTACCTAGAGGATGGAATTGGGTACAGTGATGGTGACAACCTGACTGAGAACCCTCACTCATGGCACAAAGTGTCCAACCTGCTCTTCATCGAGTCACCTGCTGGAGTGGGTTTCTCCTATAACCTGGATACGCAGTACCAATACAACGATGCCCTCACCGCCATGGACAACAAGAGAGCAGTCCTTGACTTCTTCAAGCACTACCCAGAATACAGGAAGAACAGATTCTGGATTGCAGGGGAATCCTATGCAGGCAAGTACATCCCAGATCTGGCAGTCGAACTCGACAAGTACAACGAAGAAGCAGGACCAGACAGACTAGATTTCAGAGGGGTACTCATCGGCAATGGTATCATGACATTCGCAGGTGATGATGTTGCCATCGCTGAAATTGACTACATGATTGGTCACTCCTTCGTGGATCCTCTAATCCTGCCCTATTACAAGCACGGGTGCAAGTTCGACCCAGATTCAGCTGGATGCCAGTACTTCCTGACCAAGTACGGAGAAAACGTCGAGGAAATTAACCCTTACAGTACTAAATTTGCTAATGAAGATGTCTATGGCTATTGCTACTACAACGATTCATTCGTTTATGACACACAGGGAGAAAGAAAACCCAAATTTGAATCACAGCAGTCAATCCTGAAGAAACTCATCAAGGACAACTCCCTCAGGAACAAGACTGACAAAGCTCAGAAGTTCAATGGTGCTCCTTGTGCCTATTTTGATGGCATCTTCAACTACTTCAACATCCATGAGAAACTCTACCATGCTAAGTTTGTGGGCATGAAGTGGAATGGTCCATGCGTACATTATGAGTAATTTAGGCCACCAACATCACCTACAACATCGACTATAGAGGGTCTATGGAACAGTACAAGTATCTGCTCGGCAGATTGGATAAGTACACAATTTCTCTCTACAATGGCGACTGGGACGATGTGGTGCCCTACCATGACACCATCCAGAACCTCAGGAATCTTGGTCTAACCGAAACCTTCACTTAGTACCTGATATTTTATTCAGCAACCCCTGGTTCACTAATGGACAGCACTCAGGATTCGTTCAACTCTTCTCAGGTGTGGTCTTCACTACCTTCAAGGCTGCCTCTCATCAGGTGCCCCAGGCCAAGAGAGCCGAGGCACTCAGTTTCTTCAATCTGACACTCGAAGGACACAAAATGTTCTCCCCTTCCAAATAGTTCATCCGCAGCCTCAACCTGACCATCAAGCAAGAATGATTATTTGTCCATCACGATAATTATTTATCAGCATCCGATCAGAGCAAATATGCCTCATGGCAGCACTTTGGAGTGATTGTTGATGGCGGAAGATCTATCCTCAACTGACGTCATCATGAGATAAATCCACAAAATGAACCCATACTACGTAACATTGCATAATTAATAGTTAGCAAAAGCATGAATTTACCTTCAGTGGGAAATCCCTCTCCTCAGCAGCCTGCCTCAGTGCTTGGAAGGCTGAAAAAAATGCTTTGGATGCAACCTGAACGCTTTCATGAAAGGAAGTAACTGACTATTCATTCAGGTTTTGGCAAGATCTTTGCAATTGTGCAGCTGGCGGTCATCTTTTTGACTGTGCCTAAAATTATCGCCTCTATTTGGCCCTTCGCCCTTGAGCACTTCTCACGTACATTGATGTTCGATGCAGATGAGATCCTCTTTGTGTTGGGGATGGTGCTGACTAACGCCGGTTGCCTGTTAGCTTACAATCTGATATTCCTAGGAATATACAGGATGAAGCATCCGTTTTTTGAGCAATACAGAGTCTATAACGTACTTTTGTTTTAATTGTAAGAAGCCCTGGCCTTGGGAGGTGGATTCTAAGAAGTGGAGGGAGTTCCTGACTCGTAGTATTAAGGGTGTGATGATTAACATCTTCCTGGTTGGTCCTATTTTCATCCTGGTGACTTCTCAACGGAACTTCTTCTACAAATTTGAGATGGATGAGATCCCTGATACCTGGACTATGGTCTGGCAGATCGGCATCTTCATGTTGGTCTAGGACCTCTTCTTCTACCTGGCTCATGCAGCTTTCCACCACCCCAGACTTTACTGGATTCACAAGAGACATCATGAGTACAAGACTACTATCAGCATTGCATCTGAGTATGCTCACCCTCTGGAATTCATCCTGGCGAACTTGGTTCCAACCGGACTGGGCTACCATCTCCTCTCATTTGTGTACCCAGTGCATGTGATCACCACTCTGCTCTGGGTTGTTCTAAGGGTCATCGAAACCACTGAAGGACACAGTGGGTATGAATGGTCATTCAGTTACTCAAGCATGCTGCCCCTCGGAGCAGGTCCTGAATACCATAGTTTCCATCACAGCCACAATGTCGGCAACTATGCCTCCTATACTGTCTTCTGGGAAACACTCTTCGGAACCAACAAAGAATACTACCAGTACCTGGCCAACAAGAACAACAAGAACAACCAAGAACAGATGCAAGAGAAGTCCCCAGTCAAGGCCAAAAGAACCAGGAAAGGAGGGAAAGACAGCGATGCAGAAAAGTCAGGCAAGGATGCCAGTGACATAGAGAAACCCAATGCCAAATCAGACTGATCTATATGGCCCCATAAACTCAACACTAAACAGTATTCATATCACTCAATCGACGGAGGCTATCCTGAGTCATCCTGTTTCTCCATTTCTATGCACTCAACGTGATTGTCCCGATACTCATTTTCCCTTTTGTCACTGTCATCTTGAAGTTCAACATGGAACTGCTTTTCAACTTTGTGTTGATCCTTAATGAGCTGTATCTCATCAATTTCGTCCTTCAGTGGCTTATTATGAGTTTCCTCAACGAAATTTAGACACACCATGGCAAACACTGCAAACATGGTGAAGAAAATCATTGGGTTGATGTGTCTTTCTTCTAAATAGCCAAGAAACAGGTTGCCTGAAGTAGATGCAATGGCTCCAGCTGCTGATACTATGCCAAAGCCAACACCTCTCACTCGAAGTGGGAACGCCTCAGTGACAAAGAGAAACAGGATAGAGAAGTAATAAGAAACACAGAACCTGGAGCCAAAAACCATAATGATCTCAATGATACCTGCAGCACAGTTATTACAGTCAGGTCCAGGTTCGACGAAAATGAGGATGCCCGTGAAGGTTGCAGATAGTCCGAACATCACGAACCCAATGAACTTTCTCCCTGTCTTTTGAATGAAACAGAACGCAATGGGGTAGGCTACAGTCTCAGAAGCACTCAGGATTATCTGACTCAGGAAGTCATTGAAACCTAGCCGATCCACCACAAATATTGGTCCGAAGTAGATGTAGGTAATGAGGAAGAATAGGACAGAAAAGGCAATGGTAGTTCCTCGGATTGACTCGTACTTGAACAAGTCAAGAGGAGTAACCACTATCTTCTTTGCTGATTCGTCCTCTCCCATAGCCTAGAGTACATTATCTATGTCTTCTTCAGTAATTAGGTTACTCTTTCCTGTATTGATTTTTCCTATTCTGTTGAGTGCTTTAATGGCTTTCTGCTTATCCCCTGCTAAGAGGAACTTTGGTGTCTCCTCAAGGTAGAAGATCATAAACAACAGAAGAATGAAGGCAGGAACTCCACAGAAGGCAATTTAGATGGTGCGCCAATCTCTGAATATCCAGTATAGGACTCCTACCATCATTCCGGCAACTCCAAATGACACTTACACTGCAATGGAGTACTTTTGTCTGAGGTAGTAATCCACAATTTCGGAGAAGATGGACATGCTGATCCGGATGCAGGACTCACACCCAGCTCCTGCGAGGAAGAGTCCTGCTGTGGCCATGTAGATGTTGAAACTGGCACATACGATTCCTACTCCAACGGTTGTGAATGTCCACCCCATGACGATGGACCACTTTCTGCCCAGGTTGTCAGTGAAAGACAGGAAAACAGTGTACCCGAAGAAGGTGCCCAGGTATGTCATCATTTTCATGATGCTTAGCTGAAAACTATCTTCACAGTAAGGACCGAACTCGGTGGCCAGAGAGTTGACCTCCTTGGGTTTTTGATACTCATGCCACTGTTCAGGGGGGATGTTGTCACAGATGTACTCCTGGCAGTTCTATTGCGGGATACCCGGCAGTGAGCAGTCGAACTTGGGGTTGAGGAAGAGGAACGACGTCCCCATCAGGATGAAGGCTCCGATGAACCAGTTTATGAAGACCATTATGAAGACATTCCTCTGGTACACTCCTCGACTGCCTATCTTCTCCACCAGGTCGAAGTATGTCTTAGGGGTTCTTAGTCCTACTTCATCCAGATGCTCTGACATGGCTATAACTTGAATTTAATTGATCCTTCGATTTCAAATAACAATATTCACAGCTGATTGTCAGAGTTCTCCGGCTGTATGATTCTGGACTGCCCCATTGTCCCTTATATGCAATATTCGATTGATATTCGATTAGATTTAAATTCGATATTCAATCCATGCCTCTTTTGGCTGTGCTTTTGACAGTTCTGCTGTGCCTGTGTCGATGTGAGTGGTATACGTAAGGTCATCCCAGTTTCCTGACTGAGGATAATGCTCCCAGATTGATAAGTGATAGGGAGAGTATTAAAGTGGTGAAGTTCTTTACTCCTTGGTGCCGATTCTGTCGATACATGAAACCATCCATCGACGACTTTAAGAAGAAGCTGCACAGACAAGACATTGACTATGTGAAATTCTATGAAGTTAACTGCGATAAGGAGGGGTATCTATGTGACAAATACAACATCGAGAACTACCCACAGGTCAGAGTCCTCGACTTCTCAGGCAAGGTGGCCGGCAAAGTAGACGGGTACCAAGAGAAAAGGGAAGTACACAACACTCTATACTCAATCATAGAGCAAATCATAGAGAGGAATCCAGGATTCTATAAGGAGGAAAAAGCAGCCCATGAAAACAAGAAAGCCAATGAACACAAAGATAATCAAATTGAAGATGCTGTAACCAAACTATAAAGGAAAGCACAGGAAAGAGCACAGGAACAACCCAAGAAATAGGGAGAGAAAAAGAAAGTTGAAAGCAAGTCAAACCTGTCAGAAGAACCAATAGAAACTCCAGTCACTGAATAGAAGACCTTAGAGACTCATACTTCACCTAATGCTAGACCTAAGGAGAATGAGGAGTTTGAGATTCGAATCAAGATGAATGACTTGGTGAGAGTGCTGATATACTTAGTGATTGGTGCCATGGGTGGGTACTATCTGAAGGACATCCTGACTCATACATAAAAGAGTAGAAGCTTAGAGAAGGGTTAAGCAACCAATCCTGAGAAGGCCCAGTTATTAAAGACTCCCTAAATGTTATCTGGTTGATGTTGTGCCTTCCCTTGTTAATAAATAGTAATTCACTTCAATAAAAGGAGTCAATTTGACTATGAACTGATTTGGAGCGTAATTTAAATAATCAATTTCATGATAGACAATTCAATCTTCCCACCTGAAAGGATGGCCTGGTGGCCTGTCATTCTCCATCTCCAGAATCTCAAACCTGACTCCTTCAAGAAAACTGGTTATACCAAGGAGAAGGTAGTCAGGTTCGTGAAGCTCTGTGAGGAGGCATACTACGACAAGAAGCTTCGACCTAAGTCATCTCTCTTCACCGACAAGGTCGAGATGAATGAAGCTGACAAAGCCATCATCCTGAAGAAGGTGTTCGGACAGTCCTTGAATGAAAGGCTCTTCCTGGTAACCATACCATAATATAGGGCATCAAAGTATTAGCACCAGCCTTCTACGACTTCAACCTTGAGGAAGTTGATGAGCACCTGAACGAACTCGAGAAGGCCAGGCAGAAGAAGAAGGAAGAAGAACGAGAGTTCATCAAGAAGTGCAGACTTGAAGCCAAGGAGAACCTTGATATATTCAAGGCCAACTTCCGCAAATTCAGCAAGGGAGGCTCTGACAAGAAACTAGTTGAGTTTCTAGAGAGGGACTGGAGCAAGGAGGCTTCAAAGATGACCGAGTTCACCTGCAAAGGAGGCTATCGGATCATCTGAGTGATTTATAGGTTAACATGAGTCACTTATGTTGCATTTGAAAATCAGAGGAAGTACTGTGGAGTTTTCTTTTGTATTTACTGCTCCCCTCTCCTTGGGTAGGGGTCGAATTGAATGTAGTTTTCGTTCATGTGCTAGTCTATTTCGAGTATGGCTGCTTGGTTGTTGCACCTGTAGCAGTAGTTGGGTGCACTGAAGATGGTTGCTATTTTGTCACTGTGTTGAAGTTGGTATCCTTTCTGCATGAGTTGATGTGCTCTGGCTATCATTTTGAGTCCATTGTTGTGGTTGAACTGGTCTGTGATGTCCTGAGTAAGATAGTGTGTACCGATCCAAATATGAATCCTGCTCCTCTGGGACTTTCTTTGTAGCCTTGATGGTCGTCTGGGTCACTCCAAACAAGGTCACAGCCTGCTCCATCATCGGGTATCTCTGCCACTCTCGTCAGACTCTTGATTTCATTAAGGTTCTTAATGGATGGGGAGAGTCCTCCATGAAGGGAGAATATCTGGTTCTCAACTATGGCTGAGAGAGGAATGTAGTCGAAGAGGGTTGTGAACATCTTCCATACACTCTCAGATCCGTACTTCCTCTGACACTCATCATAGAACCCATACACCTGGGTAATCCTTCTGGTTTAATGGTTACCCCTCGTTAAGGTGATCCGGTTCGGATATCGGACTTTGAGGCTCATCAATAGTGAAACAGTCTCCACTGAGTAGTACCCTCGATCCACATAGTCACCCAAGAACAAGTAGTTGGTATAGGGAATGTCCCCACCTATGTTGAAGAGCTCAATCAGGTCGTGGAGTTGCCCATGCACATCGCCACAAACTGTCACTGGAGCACTCACAAACTGAAGGTTGGACTCCTCACTCAGTATCTCGGTGGCTCTTTCTGTGATGAATTTGATCTGTGGTTCCGTGATGCCCTTGAAGTTCTTGAGGTTGTCGATGATGCTGTCAACGTCCAATTCTGCGTTCATTTAAACCGATTGATTATATCAGATTATATATGAAGCAAAATGAATGGTAGTTAGGATAGTTCATGTGCAGAGTTCCTCGCAGGTCTCCAGGTCATTGTACCGTCTAATGAATTGCATTTTGAGTAGGTCCTTGCTGGTCATCCTTCGAGTGGGATCCTTCTCCAGGATGGCTGATATGAACTCCTTGAACTATTCGGAAGGTGGGCTATCAGTCGGATACACCACTTATTGGGTTATCTGAGTTATCTCACATGTACGATCTTATGCAGGTCAGACTGCTCCTGAATATTGAAAGGAGTCTGGCACAGGTGCAGTTCGAAGCACAGTACCCCAATAGCCCATAAATCCACCTTCTCATCATATGGGTTCCCAGCCAGCAACTCAGGAGAGAAGTAAAGAGGAGTCCCACAGAAAGTACTCCTCAGTTCCTCCTTCTTATGCACAGCCCAACCGAAATCACAAATCTTCACAGTTCCCTGAATATGTTGCATTGGTACATGAATAAGGACGATATTCTCAGGCTTGATGTCACGATGAAGGATCTTATGCTCATGCATATAGTCAATAGTACTCAGCAGGGACTTAGCTATAAATGAAGTGCCTTCCTCACTAATTGACTTGTTGTTGGCGATGACACTGTACAGTTGGCCATCACATCCCACTTCCATCAAAGAGTAGAAACAGGTTTAATCATGGAAGAATCCATACAGTTTGATGGCTCCTGGATGATCGAGGAATGCCTGTAGCTTGAGTTCTCTAATGAATTGGGTGAGGAGGTTCTCCTTATATACGAAGGCCTTCTCTACGACCTTCATAGCCAGCAGAAAGTTGGTCTTGATTTCCCTCACCAAGTAGACTTTGCCGAACTTACCTTAACCCATCTTGGAGATGACCTGGAAGTGATTTTTTGTGAAATTCTCGATGTTTCCAGGTCCCTTGCTTGAGAACTTGTTCTTGAAGAAGGATGGTACTCTGTTGGATCCGACTGAGTGGTCTGCTGAGGATGTCGATGAGGTCTCCTTCAGGAAGCTGTTCTTTCCAGGTCGTCCTCCTAGGGACCTCTTCTCGGCAGGTTTCATTTTGTCAGCTAGAGAGGGTGCATTCAGACCGGAACTGGGTGTCTTCCTGCCCTTGGACCTGGATCGCCTGACTGCTTGGTATCCTGATTTGGGTACCATCAGGTAGTTGTGGTTCTCGAAGGTGTTGGATTTCGACATGGGGACTATCTGCTGATCTCCATCAAACTCCTCCTCCGAGTTAGACGGATCATAGGGATCTGTTTACTTCTTGGCATGACTCTCCCTAATGTCCTTGAACTCGTCTTCTGAGCAGTGCCTGCCCATTACAGGCACTCTGAACCCCCTCATCTCCTTGGAGTTCTTTGGGGTGTACGTGGCCGGCACCAATGGGCTGGGGCTGTGTTTCTTGTCGAAGTCCAGTTTGGCCGAGAAGGGTTCCATCAGTTGTCTGCCTTGCTCTGCCCCTTCATTTGCTCGTGAGCCTCCCTTCGACGTATATTTATTCATCATAAATCAATTTAGGGCAAGTTCTCGCTATTTTATTCCTGTATGCTCCCAATTGCGATCCCGATGATCTACCCCCACTCGAATCCTCCGTCCCTCCTGCCCTTCCCTTACTCCTATTTTATCGTTATTGAGGGGCCGATTAAATATATGATCATAAGGAGGATTCCTCAATTAAGAATATCTTCCCTTCCTGTTCAAAGATGAGTTCGGTATCGGATACTGTTCTGCCTTGCTGGGTGATTAGTTAATGAAATATCCGTATTTAAGGAGTGTTGAATTCATAATTATAAATGAGGTCGGAGCAAGGAGCTACCATCAACATCAAGCTCCTGATCAACTACTTCATAATAGCCTGCATTGTGGTCAGTGTCTTCCAAGTACTGTCACCATCCAGCCATAAAAATGTCAATTCCGATTCAGTTACTACGGAACGGCCATCAGAAACCCATAAGAATGATGACAATGTCTTCAATTCCCAGTATTACACCTCTGAACAACCTAAACCTACAGTTCAACCTTCTAAGCAGCATCAGAGAGGATAAGCCGATATCTTGCTTGTTCAGTATTGCACCAGTTGATCCTTCAAAGGAGCTTTCGAATAGATTAAGCATAAGCTCTCAATCAGTCATCCTGACATCATTGTCATTGGGGAGAACTACCCTCTTGATCCCTTCAGAGCAATGCTAAGCGCTGGACTTACAGCACTTCAGTTCTTGATTGTTGGAGTGTCAATGTTCGGACAGTACATTAAACCAGTCAGAGAGCATCCACTCTATGCTGAGATCCAGAAAAGAAGGTTGATTATCATTGCCATAGGGTTCTTCGGAATCAACATCCTGCACAACGCAGTATCGTCAACTGGAGCATTTGAAGTCTTCTTGAACAGCAAACTCTTGTTCTCGAAGTTGCAGCTGAACAGGATGCCCAATTTGGAGGAACTCAGCACTCTAATTGGTAGTAACTGACTAATACTGTGAGCCTCTGAAGATGTCTCATGATCCTGAGGTTATAAAGAATGCGTATCCTTGGGTGAGTTGATATTTGAGGAGTCTGACCTTCCCTACTTATGTTACTTTGCAATTAATTATATTCTTAAGAATGTGCATGAGTCCATCGAGGTAGAGCCTGTTTGACAGTCTGACATTCATAATGAAGTTGCTGAAGAGGTCTATTGCCCTTCTTGAGAAGTTGATAAATGAGGCTACCAAGCAGCTCCCCATTTCCGGCACTGTATAATAAATCAACGAGAAGCGGGCATCCTTCCTGGCTCTGAGTCGGAAGGACTGGACTCAGACCGATAATCGATAATCCAATTAGTACTCACCAGTTCTATCCTAGTGTTCTTCAGCGATTTGGGTCTCGTTTAAGGGAGATTTTGGTGCTATCTGAGGCACAGTACATTCAGTCCTTGGCCTATAGTCCAGTCAACATGTTCATCAAGGAAACAGGACAAGAATTAACCATATTTGAAGGAGATAGGGATGTCAGCAAACTGGTCAGGAGAGTAGCATCTCTGGTTGAAAAGTATGCTGAGAGCATTCCAGTCAAAATCGATATCCAGCAAGGAAAAAATACCTATTCCAATGCAGGATTCCAGATGGTGGGTACCAACTACACCAAGAAACTCAATGAAGGGCAAACCAATAATGAAATAGGGTTGATCAAGGCATTGCAAGTCATCAACAAACACTACACTTCATTAGCAGGCATGGATATCGAGTTCAATTGCTTCAGAAGCACCTTATTCCAAGCCAAGGGAAAGGTACAGAGTCTGGAGGAAAACTGTTTGGAAAGAAATAGAACAGCCAGAGCTCAGATCGACCAGTACTCAAGAGATCACTAATGGTATAGCAAGAGGAAAAGTCAGTTCAAGATACGCAAGGAAGACAAGATCAGGAATAGAGTCAAGACCGAGAAGGGAGACATCCCAGAGGAAATGGGTGGCCAAACCAGAATCAGGACCGAACAGTCAATACAGACACCATCCAACCTTAAAACAAAGGTCAATATGGAAATATGTTCAACCCGGAGAATAGAGTCGCACTAGAGTCAGGACTCAGGAACCCCAAGCACCTGTTCCTGCAGAAGAAAAAGGACATGATCAAGTACAGGAAGAACCCACTAGAGATGAAGAATGTTGTCATGACCGGCAACTACTTCGATCAAACCATGGAAGAAAAGGAGGTATCGAGTACCAAAAATAGCATATACGCCAATCGGAAGTTCTCATCCTTCTTACAGAGGGCTTTCGAGTCTCCTCAGAAATCATTCACTCGAAACTTGAAGCAGAAGGGTAGCACAGCATCGGCTACTTGAGGGATACTTACTGCTACCCTAGGCTAATGTTATTTTCTATTTATTCCAAAATAGTCATTATTCGGTATTTCTCGATGTTTCTGATATTTGGCGAGTGTTTAAATACTACTGAATTGATCTTTGGATGGAGGCTGAGTCAACTGAGCAGCCATGCTCGCAGGAGGAAGTCATTGAGGACATTGGAGTGTTCCTATCCTTAGAGGAGATGGCTGATGACAATATAGAGAGGCAGAGATCCGAAACAGAATAAGCTACGTCATGGGCACAGATCCCAGAGCAGAAAATGCCAAATAATATGGTATTGGAATCCAAGCATGAGACTTCCTCCTAAGTCCATATCGAGGAGAGAACTGAAGGGCTGTTTTCTTGTAAGAGTTGCCGCCCTAAGAAGTACATTGAAGTATCGAAACAGACTCGGAGGGACTATGTGGCTGCGTTGAAGGGTACCAAGGAGGAAACATCATAGCTGAACATCAACATGAAGACCATCACCAAGGGAGTCATCAGGGAAGAGTTCCTGTTCAATGATTTCACAGAGTAGGAGGTAGGCGTTATCCGAAATTTCGAGCAGTCCAAGGCCAACTTCAAGAGCTTCAGGTCACTCTATGGCGTCGAGGAAGAAGAAACACCCGAAAAAAATAAAGATGAACTAGAGGAAACGGGTTAAGGGTTCATGCGGTCAACTCGCAGAACCTATACAGATATCAAGGATGAAGCACCAGTGAGCATCAAGAGAACCAGCAGACGGACTCAAACTGAGAAGAGCAGAAAATACATAATCAGCCAAAAGTCAGATCAAATTCGGAAGCTGTGCCTGAGGAACTTCTCATCCAGCAAGATCATTCGAGACATGCTGAAGAGCAGTCGAATGAACTCGTACAATAAGATAGTGACCATGAAGTTTCTGGAGGAGGTCAGAGATGGGTGCATCAAGCCTGAGGAGTTCAAGAGCTGGAAGGCCAAAGTCGCTTTTAAGGAGTGATATTACTAACTTCGATTATGGGATGATAAATACCTGATTCTATTGGATTTCGAAAGATGAGTGAGGCCGTCGACAACGAGGACATCCTGAACAGGATACTGGCATTCGAGGGGGAGGAAGGGGAACCCTCATCGAGAAGTTCAACATTGGGTTTCTGATTGCTTACCTGGACAGGGCCAAGATCGAGTCAATTGACAAAATATACCAGACTCGTGATGAAGGCTTCAACATTCTGGAGTTTGTGAGGTTCTTCCTTAATGTGATTGAGCACAGCTAAGTGGAGACCCTCTACCTGGCAATGTCTTTGATTGACTTCTTCAGGGAGATTTCCCAGGAGAATGGGTTTTGTGACAGAATCAAATTCACCCACATCACCAACTTCATCTGCTCAGTAGGAGGTGTTTAATGTAGAAAATCCTGGAGAAGAGGAACTCAGAGAACCAGATCGAGACTAAGTGTATCCCTGAGCAGAAATCTATCAACCCATCCTATGAGCTGAAGGAGTACCTTTTAGAACCACCTACAGTGTTCGGTTCTAATGATGAGACTGCCCTCAAACTGGCAGGCAACAAGATTATGATTGATAAGAACAAGCATGACAGCGTGGTTACCAATTGCTGTTTCTCTGCTTCATTGGGTCGAATATTTTCCTTGGATGCCCTGGCTGACTCTATATCAGTCTATGATACATCCTGTAACTTCCTGCACAAGATTAGACCTTGTTCATCTAGGCTTAAGAAGAGTATCATATTTCTGTCTTTTGCCTACAGTGAGAGGCAGGAGCGCATTGGGGCTGTGTTGAAGGACTTCTCCTTGATATTTTGGGATAGTGTGGACAACTTCTAGTTTGAGAAGGTGATATCGACAACATCGTTCTGCCATGAGTACCAGAACACCATTTACTTCCTGAACCATTTTAACAAGTGGGTGACTACTGACAAGAGTGGGACTGTGTATGTGTGGAATGTGGACTGTGAGGAGCCTGAGAGGTCCATTACCTGCAAGTTCAGGACCAAGATCAATGATATCTGTGAGATTCCATGCCTGAATGTGCTGGCAGTAGTGCAGGAGAACAAGAACAGCAGAGTGGAGTCAGTGAAGAGGGATCTTGAGGGAGAGAACAAACTGTACATCTACATCTACAACTTCCTGACCGGGGATGCTACCACCAAGATAGACCTAGGAGTGGAGGGTAGGATTCCACACACTCTCCAGTACTCAGAAACCTACCAGGTACTCATTGCTGCTGGGTATGAGAAGAAGATGACCATATTCGAAATAGATCACAAGTACCTGGATACCTGTGTCAAGGGAGAACTCCTAGGACATGAGTCACTCATCACCTGCTTTGCAGTACTCAGGACCACTCCCATGGTCGTATCAGCAGACGATAAGGGCAAAGTCAAAGTATGGGACATTAGGAACTATAAGTGCCTGCAGACACTCGATTTCAGGGATAAGACAGTGATCACACTGCTCAGTTGTGTAGAAGTAGGCAAAATAGCAGTATTGGGTTCCAGGATCAACCTGGTGGAGTTCGACGAGAAGAACGAACTCAAGAAGAGGAACGTCAAGAAGGAAAAAACACACCCAATCACTGTCTGCTGCAACTACAAGAACATGGAACTGATAGTCCTCACCAAGGATGACCTCAGAGTCATCGACCTGCATAGAGGACTAGTCAAGCATATCTACTGCGAGTTCTCATCAGCCGAAGAAGAAATAACCTACTTCAAATACCTAGAAGTCCTCAAGAAGTTCACCGTCGGGAACGAAAGGGGAGAAATCAGGGCATATTGCACCAAAACAGGCAACCTTGAACATAGACTAGTGGGCCACCCATCCTCGATCACCTTTGTGGACTACGATCAAAATAACAAGTTATTTGTGACAGGCAGTGCTGACTCCAACATATTTATCCAGAGGAATAGAAGGGAGGCAGGGATCATCAGAGAGATCAAGAACCACTTCAGCCAGAAAGACATCAGTGTGATGAACCTATCAGTCTACCATGGATACATCACCACTGGATCTTCAGACAATGTGGTCTATATTTGGGACTATGAGTTCGTGAAGTTACTGGCCGAGATCAGGCTTCCATCAAATTCAGAGCCTACATCCCTCGAGTTCATTAATGGGTATGCTATCCTGTTGATTGGGTGCTCAGATGGCTACATCCACTGCATGAAACTCAACAGAAAGGAAGAAAATGCAGAAGTTGAGTGCATATGGGAGCATCAAGTGCAGGAAGGAACACCTACTCACATTTTGCCTGATATCATCGTCAAGGGAGTAGGGAAGGGCAAGACAGTTGCTGAGGCCAAGGTGTACGTAGGCATGAGCACAGGCAAAGTGTTGCAATTTGACATCCTCAGCATCCTTCAGACTCTCAAACCAGAGCCCAATGTCAACAGTCGACAGAGCTACAACCCAGAGAGGCAGCTGAAGGAGAACTTCACCTCAGAAATACAGAAGAAGAAATACACATCATTATAGATCAACCATAGTAGGCCTCTATCTAAGAAGAAGGATGTGAATGTTAGATAGTTTACTGCTCATAGCTCGGCATTGACTGCTCTGTCAATGCTGGAGATGGACCAGAGGTACATCATATCTGCGAGCACTGACCAGAGGGTGAAGATATGGAGTGAGACTACTCAGGTGTGTGACTTTAATGTGAACCTCCCTCTACCTTACCAATGGGACTTGAAGGTAACTGACAGCAATAAGGTCAAGGACAGGGTGATGATCACCCTTAAAGTCATCCAGAGCATATTTCAGAAGTTCGGGAGTGACATCTCCATCGGAGAGTCCAAGTGGCTGAAGGTTCACAAACTGTTCGAAGCCATAGCACATGAGGGTCCAACCCATCTGACTGAACCCATTACTGATAGTATACAACCAGAAAACAAGGCCATCAGACTCTTCCAGTCCGAGTTCACTCTCCAGGACCTGCACTATGACCTAGTCAAGAAGTACAACTCCAAGAAAATCACAGGACCCACCTTAAGGGAAATAGAAGTCAAGAAGAAAATAGACCTCATGCACAAGGAATGGCACCAGAACAAACTGGCAGAAGAAGCAGAAAAAGAAAAACTACTATCAAACATTCAACACAAGGCACAAAAGTACGAGGAAAAAGACCAAGTATCGCACTTCCTCAAAGAAAGGGTAAGACCATCAGTAGAGTTCAGCAAGAAGGAACTACAAAACCCAACACTGATGAACCTCAATGAAAAACTCAACGGAATGGTCGAAGATAGAAGACCAGGAATCAGGTCAATGACCAAGCACCACCATAGCAAGGAGAAGAATACATTCCTGGCTGGATTGCTAGATCGGAACATCATGCGGGAAAGACATAAGAAAAAGCCTACTTTCAAGACCTTCGAAAACTACTATAAGGAAAAAGAACCAGTGCTAGGAGTAGTCTCCAGAGTATCCAGTCCTCGAGAGACAGATAACTGGAAGACAGAGAACAGGAGGAGCAATCACAGCCATTAGAGCAAGGCTTCTCTACCTGCCTTCCGAGGCATCCTCAAAGAGATGGATCAAAGGGTCAAATTCAGCAGAAGAAGCAAGTTCAGGAACAATAAAGTGTTGATGTCAGCAACAGCCAGTGTACCTGTACCCACAGATGAGAATAATCCAGTCAGAACCACGCCGAACTTCCACTCTACTACAGCCACCGGGTTCTCAGTGGTGTTTACTCGTGGGAAGCAGACTTTCTGATAATGTCTAATAATATAAAATTGATATTCTATTGATACTGCACCAGGATCAAGGCTGGTTCATGATGTCCTTCTTCAGCAATTCGAGTCTCCTTTGGTAATACCTACGATATCAATGTAATTACATGAACTTTTCGGTTCTTTCGAGACGCACTAGATGGTCTATCTTGCCCTTAATTTCTTGGAATTTGCTTTCTTGAACTATAGTTGTTGGTTTCTCTTCTGGTTTGGTGGTAGGCTTATTTTAAGGTTTAGGCGTTGTAGGAGCTGTAGGAGTAACAGGGGGCACCCATGGTTGCTGTTCTGGCTTTGGAGGTTCTGGCTTAGGTTCTTATTCCTTTTCATGTTTGGGTTCGTTGCTGACTTTGTCCATCAGTACTGGGCTGGGTTGATTGCATCTATCCCCATTGATCAGATACTCTGCGATGTTCTTTTCACTGAATGTGTCATTCCTCCTGACCATCTCCTTCATGATGTCCAATTTCTGTTGTTCGATGTGATTGGTATATTTGAGTTGAGATGGATCCTCGCAGTCCATGACAAAGTACAAGTCCTTGAATGTGAATGTTCTGATTTCGAGAGGTCTCAGAGTGATGTTCTCGCTGAAAGTCTTGTCAAAGATGGAGTTCTCCTCAGTCAAGTCGACTACTTCCTGCCAGTTCCACTTCCTCTCCAGGAACTTCTTATAGTTCATGTTGCCTCCCAGTGAGCTCTCCTCTAACTGTTTGAACCTGATTTAGTTTCCATAGAAGGTAGTCAGGATAGGTGAAGTGCTATTGGCAAACAGTCCTACTGTTTTATTGTGCTCATCATGCATGTTCTGAACTCGGATGGTGACTGTTGAGTCATTCCATGGTTTGACCATTAACTTAAGTCCGTCTATGCCTGCCACTGATGCCCATTTGTCTCTGAGCTTGAAGTCATAGTTGGATGCCTCTACCCTTTCATTGGGTTGGATGAGGTTGCCCTGCATGATGATGGGTTGGTCGTATAGTCCCTGTATGACTCTTTCGTTGTGGTTCTGGTTGTCGACTGTGATCCAATGTGTGAATTTCTGGTACTCATCCCTGTAGGTGGTCTCGTATACCCATTTACCATCATCGGTGGACAGCCTATCGAAGTTGATCCAGAGTCTGCCTGGTTTGTAGGCTATGACTCCTTGTGGCCTGTCTGTGTTGACTGACACCTTATCACTGTGGTCTTTGATGTAGCAGAATGCAGTCATAGGGTAGGAATTCCCGTCAACATCATCATATTTCTCTGGACTGAAGTGTGCTTCGTAGTCTTCATGCTTGAAGAGTGTCCTTTCCATGACCAGCCACCCATTGGAATCGGTGTAGAAGGTGTTGCCGTTATTGATGGCTGTGCCTACTTCTAGGTACATATCTTGTATTATTGGTCCCTCTGCTGCTGAGTGTGTTTCTACTTTCCATTCGTTCATCCTGCCCTTCCTGATGGTTATGACTGTCTTCATGTGTTCCTTGTTCCACTTTACGATGAACACCTTCAGTTTGGGGGAGTCCAGAACATGGACATCCCTGATGGTTGAGTAGTCGAATATTTTGTTAGGGTTGTTGCCTAGGGCATACTTCCCACTTTTGATGGTGAACCTCCTCTGCACCTGGTCTCCATACCTGCTTAGGTGCTTATAGTCCCTATGTGTGGCCTCAGCAATGATCTTCTTGTACCCAATGCAGTATGGTTTGTTATTGAGGACAATGTTGAAGTGAGTGTCATTGTAGTTGTAGGCATCACTGTTATCGAATGGTGAAGGAGAGTGGGCTTAACCTGATCAACGCTCACCTTCTTCAACATCACTGGAGTATAGGTAAACAAACGAGGGTACAAGTACAGAGTGCAGTTGCATGGCAGGGAGTAACAGAAACAGTTGATCTCATACTCACAGTCAGGCTCATAGTACTCATCGAAGGGGAGGTGCACCTTGATGGGTTCCCCTGCCCTATCACCTGCTGAGTTGAATATCTTCAGGTAGACATTCCCGGACAGGTTCTCCTTGATGGTGCATGGCTGGTCCATCTAGCAGTAGAACACTGGGTTGTTGGTGTTGATGGGGAACTCTGTTTCGAAGACTTCCTTCATGATGGGTGCAGTGACCTCATTCAGGTGTTGGTCTAGTGTTCTCTCCAGGTTGTCCATGACTGTGTACTTGCTGGTGCCTGAGATGCCATCGTGGTGCTGGGCATAGGCTACCTGCTCAGCCAGTCTCTCCAGTCCGTCATAGATTTTCTTGTTGGCATCGCTGGTGGGGCTCTGGATGTAGGAGGGTAGGAATGCCTTCCTGAGAGTGTGGAGCATCCTGGCTGCATCCCTATAGTCCTTCTTGTGGTAGGGGTCAGTGGTGTAGTACCCTGTCCAATAGAGACCACTGTCATAGTCCCAGATAGGCATGATGTCCTCCACCCTGGTGGCTATGGGTTTGACCTTGTTGCCCCAGACTTCTCCCATCAATGTCTGGAAGTACTCACTTGGGTTGCCATACACTGCATACAGTCGGTTGCACTTCTCCCTCGAGAACTCCTCCATGAAGCCCTCCATCACTCGGTAGGAGTAGTCAGTGAACTCCTGGAAATCATGCCCAAAGTACCTCATGATATGGGTGCTCTGGAGTATCCTCTTCAAGAACTCATTCTCCCGTCTCATGTTATTGATGTACATTTCCTTAGTCTGACACACCTTCTCACTCGGACTGCCACCTATGAACTGGTCTTCAAATCCATGGATGGCCCATCGAATGTGAGTAGGCAGTGCTCCATAGTACTTGCCATTTGATGACTTGGCTTTCCAGATGAACTCTGTCTTGTTCTGTAGCAGGATGTGCTCATCTGATCTCTCCACAAAGTACCCCTCAACACCGATATGGGCCAGTATGGCGAGAGTGCTCTGTGAGTGTCCGAATGAGTCTGCTGATACTGCTGCTCTGGGTGTGTAGTCGAAGTTCTCCTTCAGGAACCTGAGTCCTATTTGGTAGTTCTCGATAATGTCGTCATAGTAGGCACAGCCTTCATCATGTTCGACTACTCCTCCCCCTACTATCTCCCAGTACTTTGTTTTCAATAGTTTCTTTACTTTTTCCTTCTGGGCATCACTCTGCTCGAAGTACCACCGTTTGAAGAACCCCATCTCACTGTTGAAGAATGATCGATGTCCTTTCTGTGAGTTGGGTCCTATTTCTTCCCTATGTTTCTTGCTCTCCCAGAGGACATCTGTGATGGTGTTAAATATCTGCTTGACTGAATGGAACCTGTTCTGAGCAAAGTACGAGTGTACATTGTACTCAGTTGGTTTGGGGTCATAGTAGGACTCGAAGTCGAATATCCAGAAAGCATCCAGGTGAGGGTGCACAGACATGTGCATAGTATAGTTGTCGATATGATAGGGATCAGCTGAACAGTGCTCATTATACTGTGCCTTATAGCAGGAATCACAGGTCAATGTCACACTCATCAGGAGCAGGATGGTCACCCATCCCATTGTATGGAGGACTCGCATGTTGATTTGAGTTTAAGATTCTGTATATCTATATGTATGTCATCCAATGTAATAATGGTGCTTAAATGTTAATCATTATGGCACTTTAATCAATTGAGTGAATTTTGCAGTTGAGTTTATAATCGAATCCGGTAGTTAGTTATGGGTGCAGGAGAGTCATCACAGACCATCAATGAAGGGACATTCTCGAAGCTGGAGTTGATCAGGAAGGTTGGGGAGGCTAGGAGTCTGTACCGTCACCCTGAGTCTGACAAACTGTACACTACTGTTGAGCACACATTTGCATCATCTGACCAGCTGTAGCATTTTGAGGGTGAGTTGAGGAGGAGGACCAGCATCAACCACCCTCATTACCTGTCTCCCATTTAGAACTTCACAGTGACTAACAGCAACATATGTTCTAAGCAGCATCGACTCATCCAGCTGTTCCCCTATGAGTCACACACCCTATGGCAGGAAGTTGAGAACAGGATGGTCCAAGGCAAGAACTTCGCAATCAGGGAAGTATGGTCCATCCTGTGCAGCTGTGTCCTAGCCATGAGCCACCTGAGCAGGAACGAGGTCCTGCACTATACTCTGAGTCCACATGACATCGTGCTGAACAGTGAGGGCAATGTGAAGATCCTGCCAATGGAGATGAGTGACTTCCCCTTCGACTACTCTATTCGGAGTGAATACTACTATGCTCCAGAAATGCTGAAGGCCATGAAGTGCACATCCCAGATATCACTCAGCAATAAGTCAGGGGTGTACACTTTAGGGTTGACTATCCTGCACCTGATCACCCTCAAACCTCTGCACTCTCTCTATGACTTCGAGCAGCTGACCATCGACCAGCAGGCACTCAACCAACAGATCGAAATGATCCTGGATGATGACATCAGGCATATTCTGAAGAAAATGGTCAAGGTGCATCCCTATGACCGGATCACCTTCACTTAATTAGAAGAAATGCTCTATGGCATCCTCTAGGTCAAGAATACCACCGAGGAACAACCCACCGAGCAGTTGGAGAACTCAATATGCAGGATACACCAGGATTTCAATGCTACCTTCTCAGCCAACAATAATGGAGGCATCAACTGCAGTGTCAAGGAGAGGCCATGTGAGACCATAGAGAAGGACAGTGAAGACATGCCATCAGGGAATCAATGCCTAGGTGGTATCGATGAGGAGAAGATAGATGAAGCAGAAACCACCATCAAGTTCAATGAGTCGACCTGCACATAGAACTACCAAAATAGGGTACTCACAGACAGGTCCAACATCGACATGAGTAAACTGGAGTCGGTAAAGGTGAGAGAAGGAGGGTCATCAGGCATCTGCCCTATCAGTCAACTGGGGGGGAACTCAAGCAGGACATATGGGTCATACTTTGTGACTGAAGACTACAGTCGAGGCAGGTACGAAGGGTACAAGGAAGCCAACATGAGGCATGGGTTCGGTACATTCTACTATCAGGAAGGAGGCAAGTACACCGGGGAGTGGTTTGCAACAAAATGGAAGGCAGAGGAGCACTGTACTACACCTGTGGCAACATTGCATATGAAGGAGAGTGGAAGGGAGACCAACTCAATGGCTATGGAGTCCTATACAACGAGAACCCCAAATACCTAAGTGAAGGAATGCCATTCGACAGACTAGACCAGGTAGGAGAAGGCTGGGTCAAGTACGAAGGAGACTTCAAAGAAGACCTCAAACACGGAGAAGGGGTACTATACCTGTCCAACGGAGAGACCTTCTCAGGCTCATTCCAGAACGATATGCCAGACGGAATAGGCACCTTCAGGAACAGTCAAGGGCAAACCATACAGGGATTCTGGTGCAGGGGAGTCTATCAAAAGAACGCTGAGCAGAATATTCAATGAAACCCTCTAATTTATTCCCCAATTTACCACCATTAAATTCTAACCTTAGAGACAGAGTATTAAGAGAAACTAAAGAGGAAAAACACAGCCACATCAATATAAAGACCATCAATATCTGCTTGATTTATCACTGGACGAAAATAACTCAGACTTAAGGCGAAACTTGATCAGTTGGTGTCAATATCAACAGACAAATTAGTCAGAAAAATAGAGTTATTGAAGCAAATAAGGGCATTAATGAATTCTAGGTTGAGTAAATTGGTGCCTGACTGCACTGATATATTATTGAGTCGGGAATCGAAAGTTCAGTATTTATGTGTTTGCTCGTAATTCCTCGATAATAATTAGCTCAATTAAAGAAATGGCATCGCTCAAATCCATTGGATCGACAACTCTCTGCAATTCGGAGCCTGATCTGCACATGATCACTGAAAAGGAGTGCTTTATTCAGTCACCTCAGGCAATGGCCCAAAAATACAAGAGGAACCCTTTCTACAGATATAAGCTGGATAATTTGATTTCTATGTCCACCAAGAATATTGCCTCTACTGAAGCTCCAGGTCCCTTCGAATTGACCGTCATCGAGAAAACTAAACAAGATCAAGACAAGCCAGCCAATACTCTGAGAGACATTCGAAGGAGAATTGCCATTACTGACGATTTCGTCGTACAGAAGTTCAGGGATCTCATCGTAGCCGACATCTTCCGGCTATTCTGAGTCTACATATATGATCTTTACAGTCCGTCTATTCTGTCAATCAAGTCTTAAAGCAATAAGATTAGAAATGCAAGAGACAACCAACAATACCATTGCTAAATGGGATGGTGGTTTCGAATCAGCACTGGAGCCCACATTTGAATACCGAAGTTACTGGAAAACTGGAGAAGACCTCAACTGAACATTCCAATAAATCCCGTCGTTAATAATGATCGTTGGATATAATAGCAATAAATAGCCTAAAGTAAAGTCTTCAGCCAAATAGCAAATTGACTCAATGCTCAGATTCCTCCTCGAATATTTATTGTCTTTCTCCCTCATCTTCTTTATCTGGTTCTTCTATGATGGGTTCTATGTAGCAGTTCATGGATGATGATATCTCATTGATTGATGTCTGCCCTTTCTTGTCTCTTCTCTTCCTTTTCTTCATGTCTTTTTTCCTTTCCTTTGATTTCCTTTCTCTTTCCTCCCTGATTTCTTGTACTTTGAGTAGTTTTCTTTGCTTGGCTATGGCTTCTTCCATGCCGTGATTGACTCTTCTTTTCTGCATTTCTATTTGATCTGGGACTTCTCCCATTGAGGATCCTGATGAGTCATCAACATCCCAACTCTCGCTGTCTGAGTGTTCTCCTTCGACCATGACTCTTGGACTCTGTATTAGTTTGGATCCCTTCATGATGCTGACTCCTTTTCTTTTGAGTGCTTTCATAGGTTTTTCCTATCTATGGTGAACAGTCTTCTTGGTTTATGTTATCTTTTCTTCTTGATCTTGACCTTCTCCTCATTGCTGGGTTGCTGTGGTTTGACTGGTCTGTCGACATGTATGATGCCCATTTTGTGGAGAGTGTCTAGTGCATTTGACCTGATTCTGAGTTCTCTGACTTCCCTGCTTTCATATGGCTTATACCCGACTCCTTTGATTTTCTGGGTGAGTGTTTTGGTCATCCTGCATTTGGGGAAACAGAACCCTTTCATGAGTTCTTTGAGTGACCCTCCCATCTTCATGTACAGTGCTGATGCCTTGATGACATAGTCCATGGACTTGCACCTGCTGCACAGGCAATCTCCAGAGCAGAACTGGCAGACAAATGGTTTGATGTTTTCATCCCTTCCTGGTAGGAATGAACTTTCATCCTGCTTGAGGATCTGGGCAATGTAGCAGGACTCACAGTAACCCTATTACAGATAGGTTTATAACTCTTCTTGTAGCCTTCCCTCTTGACATAGTGGTGGTAGGTCAGGTACGGGTGTGAATAGTTGGCCTTGATGGGTCTCCCATCGTACCTCGGGTCAATGTAGTCCTGGGAGTAGAATACTTCATAGTAGAGCTAAGGGTTAGTCAGCAGAGTGGGTTACAGATGGTTCATGGTCAGGATGATGCCACATTGATAGGACTTGTCACCATCACCCAGGATGGTCCTGCACTTGTGGCAGGACACCACAGCATACTCCCTCAGTCTGACCTTCTTCTCATCATCGATTATGGGCATCCTCTGGATTTTCTTCAGGTAGGTGTCTTCATGCATGAACCGGATGAGACTGTTCTTGGGCATGATTAGGTATGGGTAGCACTGTTCGAAGTACACTCTGCACAGAGTCTACCCGTCTGGTGCTTGGTGCTTGACCTTCTCGCATGAACCTGGGGGTAGTTCTTCGATGGCAATGATGGACTCCATGAGTACACTGTTTTCAGTTGTGATGATCTCGCGGGCAAACTCCCTAAGATCTTGGTACAGGTTCTTCTGCTGTTTGATCTTGCTCCTGATCACACCCGTGTACTCTAGGAGATCTTCTTGCACCTGCCTGCCCTCGTATTCCAGCCTCTCAATCTCCTCATCCAGGGTACTCTCTAAGGGGGAGAAAGGATCGAAGGTTGGAGTGTAGTCATGCTTGGCAATGTCATACTCCACATTAACTAGTATCTGGTCGATGTTCTCTGGGCACCTCTGTTCAGGGAATAACTCATTCCACAGCACCCTCCTGGCCTACTCCCAATGCAGCATCTGCACATTACCCTTCATGTTCTAGAAAGTCTCCTCCCGAGTCCAGTACTTGCGGTTCGACACCCCATTCTTGAAATTGAGCTCGAGGAAGTACTCCAGCAGACCATGAAACTACTCAGGTAGCTCCGAAGTGTCAAAAATATTATTGTTCTGAATTGGACTCCAAGTACCACGATGACTTCTCGACCCTTCAGTCTCCGTTTCCTGTTCTTGGATGAGTTGCTATGTGCTGGTTCTGGCTGTGCATCCTTTTCCTCTATCATAATTGTCTCCTATATTGTATGTAATAATTGGGGAATATGCGCATTTGTGCCTATACTCATAAGTGCCTATAACTCATAAAGTGCTCTCCAGCATTATATTGCCTTGATGGCTTATTTCTCCTTATTTCTTTGTATATATTCTATGCGGAATAAGGCTTCAGTTGCACACCAAGTTCAGCCCCACTCCGGAGTGCCCATTTATCGGAAATCAAGACCGAGTCTGTTCGCCAAGGGTGCAGATGTGACTGCTGAGATGGTGGAGAAGCATGCAAGTGTGAACAATCCTAACCGATCTAGCCTTCAGTCTCAGCAGCAGTCATCCAGGTTCCAGATTGTCAGGAAGAGGGTGTTCCGCAAGTCCCAGGATTAACGGATAGCTAAGAGATCATCATAAGCCCATATCGTTAAATCTCAGAGTCAGTCACCCATTAAATGGAATCTACATGCAGCAAACAGCTCAGTACTCAGGCACCAGAAACGGTCATCACAATGCAACATCCTCCTTAATGAGTTCAAATTGATATACCGGATAGGGTTCGGAGGACTGGGCAAAGTCTGGAAGGTGGAACACACCGAGACAGGCATATAATATGCCATGAAAACAATACTCAAAAAGAGAGTGCTCATCAAGGACAGCGTCGAAGCCATCATGAATGAGAGGATCCTGCTGAGCAGACTGCACCACCCATTCATCATCAACATGCATAGAGCCTTCCAAGATGAGGATAACCTATTCCTGACTATGGACTATCTAAGAGGAGGAGATCTCCGATACCATATGTGTTACCGGGATGGGTTCACCGAGGACTAGACAAGTACCATTCTATTAACTCAGAATTCGTTGTTGCATGTCTGTTGGTGGCCATTGAGTACATTCATGATAATGGCATCCTGCACAGAGACATCAAACCAGAGAATATCATATTCCAGGAAGATGGGTACCTGAGACTGACCGATTTCGGAATAGCCAAGGAAGCATCCAAGGCAGGCTTCGATGGATCAGGGGAACCCAGTGGCACTCCTGGGTACATGGCACCAGAAGTCATCTTCAAAAAGGAAGAAACACTGGTCAGCGACTATTACTCTCTGGGCATTGTCTGCTTCGAACTCATGAACAGATATCGGCCATATATAGGAGCAAATAGGTCGGAAATCAAGGCCAAAATGGAGAAAAGTCCAGTGACCATCGATCATGCAGATATACCCATAGGGTGGACATCAACAGCAGCTGACTTCATAGAGAGACTGCTGGAGAGAGACCCCAAATAGAGACTAGGAGCACATGGCATGAAAGAAATCAAAGAACACCCATGGCTGAAAGGCATCAAGTGGAAAAAACTCGAAACACAGAAGTTCAATCCTCCCTTCGTTCCGCATGTGGTCTGTGAATCCAGGAAGTACCTCCGGGAAATAGACAACTATGCGAGAGTAGAAGACCAGAAACACGGAGACCTCGATAAGCTGAAGTTCATTAATATTGCAGAGTTTCAGCATCTGTTCACCAGTTACGACTGTTACAGGATTCACAAGGGAATGCAGAACAGGAGCATACTCATCCACCCTAAGGAGAAGGTGAAGTCATCAATCCACAAGATAAAGAAGCAGAAGAGGAAGAGTTGCGAGAGCATATCTCGGGTGCTGGGGTGTGCTTGAGTACTGTTCAATTTATGTATCCTTATATTGGTTGCATCAATAGAACTTCCTAATAATAGGAATCATTAGCATAAATAAAGGACAGAAAGTGGCAATGGGGCAGGACACGAGCAGTTTCAGGATACCTGG
>JALQPE010001285.1:0-28617 GCA_030407315.1 Asparagopsis taxiformis | reverse complement strand
ATCTGGCACAACGGGTAACCCGAAAGGTGTCGTCTATCATCACCGCGGCGCCACGCTTATGTGTTATAGTAATAACTTAGCAGCAGGCCTTGGTACGCATCCTGTTTATCTCTGACCTTGCCGATGTTCCATTGCAATGGTTGGTGTTCCCTTGGACAATCTCAACAGCTGCGGGAACGCATGTTTGTTTGCGCTGGGTACGCGCTAAGCGATATACAATTCTTTGGCTGACCATAAAGTCACGCATATGTGCGGTGCCCCTATTGTCATGTCAACAATGATGAGTGCTTCAGAAGAAGAAAAAACGAAATCTAGAACAACAAGTAACGTTCGTTGCAGCAGCCGCGCCACCACCAGAATCTGTGCTGCGTGCAATGACTGAAGCATGTTTTAAAGTTGTGCATGTCTATGGACTAACAGAAACCTATGGCCCGGCAACAATGAACGCCTGGAAACCAGAGTGGGGATGATCTCCCCTTACAAGAACGGGCTAGCAAAATGGCACGTCAAGGTGTTAGCTATCCAGCTCTTGAGGGACTAACGGTTATGGACCCTCATACAATGGAAGTTGTTCCCATGATGGTGAGACAATGGGTGAGGTAATGTTCCGAGGTAATATTGTCATGAAAGGGTATTTAAAAAACCCTGATGCAACAAATGAAGCGTTCGCCGGTGGTTGGTTTCACTCAGGAGATTTAGGCGTTCTTATGATGATGATTATATTCAACTAACAGAACCGCTCTAAAGATGTCATCATTTCTGGCGGAGAGAATATTTCTTCAATTGAAGTTGAAAACATTCTCCTTCAAACATGAGCGCGTCACGGCAGCAGCCGTTGTTGGCATGCCAGATGAGAAATGGGTGAGACACCTTGTGCCTTTGTCGAAATTAGTGATGGCCCTGAATTAGTGAAACTGACCTCATTGAATTTTGCAGGGAAAACATGGCTCGCTTTAAATGCCCAAGAAATTTCTTTGGTGATTACCAAAAACTTCAACAGGAAAATTCAAAAATTTAAATTGAGAGAATATTCAAATCTTAATATTATATTGTTTTCCTTAAAAAGGAGTGCCTCTAATTAAAGGCCTCCTTTTTTTTTTTTTTCGAAAAAAATAAAAAAATTCGAATCAATTTTACTCTTCTGATACCCCATCAAATCTCAAAAAATACTGCCTGAGTTTCTACAATTTCATATTCTTTGCAAAGTTTGAATTTTTGAAAACGAAACACCACCCTACATGTAAGAAACGCCATGGACTAAAAATAGGCGACATTTTCCCCTAATTAAGGTAAATTTATGAGTATATTTAAGGGGTTATAGATCCACTTGAAACTTTCAATTCGCAGAACCATCATATTTTTTTATATTGGAAAAAATGTCGAATTGAAAATGAGATAAATCAAAACATCCCTCCCCAGATTATTATATGGGACTTTTTTTTAATGATTTATCGCCAATCATATTAGCAAATCTAAATTTAAAGTCGGAAGATGAATGTCATGACATCAAATCAGAAAAAATTTGGATAATCAAACTGCAGAGCAATCTCGTGATTTTGCTCGGCAGAAAATATCCGAAGTACAAGGGGCACAAGAAAATATCTTAGATGCCATTACAAAAGCTCAAGAAGCATGATTGAAGCAACTGCTCTTAAAGCAAATGAAGCGTTGTTGATTAAACAAAAAGCATTAGATTTTACAAAGTCGAATATCGCTTCAAGCTTCGAGCTGGCAACCAAATTGGTTGACGTAAAAGATATGTCTGAACTGGTTGAGCTACAAAAAGAATTTGTAAGCAAGCAACTTGATGATTATACCAATCAAGCAAAAGAGCTAACAAACTTAGCGACCAAAACTATCAAAAGTAAGACGATAAATTAAATTATAAAGTCATGACACATGCAAAAAACAGCGCTTAAACTTTAAGGTTGAGCGCTGCTTTTTTATTTGAAATTAAAAGAAATGAATAATTCTTACGACGTCGCGTTCAACCAATACGCCGTTTCGCACTAAGTTTTGAAAGTTCATCGCTTTAATAAATTTATGAATTTCAGGGAAAATGAACTTGCTAAAGCGAGATCCATTAAACCCACCATAATGACCAACACCAGGCCTGTACGAATTGAACCTTTTTACGCTTTGGAATACTTGAACAAAGGTCAAGTGCTGCTGAGCATTGGCCAACACCGGTAATGTCATCAAGCTCACCCTCAACAGTCATTAACGCCACATTCTTAATTTTAGATGGGTCAACTTTCCTATTTTTATATTTCATTAAACCGAGAGGTAATTGCTGCTCAAGAAATACTTTTTGAACAGTCTCGAGATAGAACTCAGCGTTAAATCCATCACAGCGAGAATATTCGTCATAAAAGCTTGGTGCTTTTCAGCAGATTCATCATCACCTTTTATCAAATCAAAAGTGATCAGAGTGAGATTTCGCATGGCTATCATAATTCATCGCCATGAAACTGCCTAGCTGCAAGAAGCCTGGGTAAACCAACGGCCACCACCAGGAAATGTCCATGGAACAGTTGAAAGTGCATGATTTTCAAACCAGCTAATATCTTTTCCTTCAGGAAATTTATTCACACTGTTGGGTTAATGCGAGTATCGATCGGCCCACCATCAGTGTCATACTATTGGGTGCATAATCAACACCTTGAGCTTCCATGTGTGAAACAGCCGCTAAGAGAGGAACTGAAGGCTGGCAAACCGCAACGGCGTGCACATCACCGCCAAACAGTTTCATAATGTCGATAAGGTAAGTGATGTAATCATCAAGACCAAAGGAGCCAGCACATGTTGGCACCATGCGAGCATCAACCCAATCAGTAATATAAACCTCAGCGTGGGGTAGAAATGTTTCAACAGTGCCACGAAGAAGCGTTGCATAGTGACCAGACATCGGTGCAATCAAGAGAACGCGCGGAGAAGCTTTTGAAACAGAAAGCGGTACATCGCGGACAAAATGACGCAAACGGCAAAAGTCATTCCGCCAAACGGTTCTTTCAGAAACATCAACCTCTTTACCATTAACAATAGTTGTCTCTAATTCAAATTGAGGTTTGCCATAGTGGCGTGTGGCGCGTTCAAAAACTTCACACATTGCAGCAACACTACGACCAAACGGAGTTTGAGAAACCGGGTAAGAGGAGAATTAAAGAGAAGCTACCAGATTTCGCTGCTATTCGGGCGGGGTGAAATAACCCCCTGTTCATTTCATATAAATGATAGAGCATATGGTTTGCTACCTCTCAGGTTGAGTTAAAATATAAATTCTCTTAATACAGATTATTAATTTAAACAGAAGCTTAGGAAGTCAAATTAACCTTACATAACAGAATGAGCCCACTAACTACAAGTGAGTAAAACAAAGTTCCCACGAGAGCAATGTACTGATAAATTCTTAATTACAATAATTCAAAAGAGGTATTTTCTGCATCGCAGCAACTTTGTCAAGCCCTGAGGGTGATTAAATAATAAGCAATTTAAGGAAGTTGTATAGGAAAGTGCAAAATGCTACAATTGCATAAGAGATTGGAATACATAAATAAATTCAAAAAACGATGCAACCTGCGATAGGCTTTGCAAAAAAACTATGTTACCATTTGAGCTAATAATTAATGTGAATTTACCATAATTAACAAATCTAGAAGTGAGCACTCTTAGCGGTAAAACTTATAAAATTCATCGAAACTGCCTTGAGAAAAATCATCAGCCGAATGAGCATTTTTCGATGATTCTTATACAAAGCAAATAGATGTAAAAAATCAAATATAATAATGGGTTATGACTAAAAGTTAAGAGGTTATTAAGGAATCAAGAGCAAAAAATTAACCATATAAAATCTGGGGCAGACCAACCATGACTGTGAAAGAAAATCCTATGAATCAACTTTTTACCCCTCCCGACTTTAAGTCTGAGGACGCAGCTACCAGAAATGGCTGCTGTCATGGATCATAGCCAGAGAATGGTCACGATTTCTGGGCCAAACAGACAAAACAGGCTTCAGGCACTGATTTCCAGTTTTTTGATCCCTTTGCTGCGGGGCGTGCATTTATGCAACTAGGTGCGCAAATGATGGCCAACCCAGCAAAATACGAATCAATTATGCAAGATGTGGCGCGTCAAAACTATCAATTGATGCAATCCATGCTAGAGCGCTTAAATGGCGAAGAGGTTGAGCCGGTCATAAAGCCAGATTATGGTGATAGAAGGTTTGCAGATCCATCTTGGTCAGAAAACCTTGTGTCAGATTTCATTAAGCAATCATATCTCATCACTTCAAAGTTATGAATGACATTGTCCATGATTTAGAAGGCATAGGACCCTGAAAGCCATGCAAAGCAAAATTCTATACGCGCCAATTCGTCAATTCGATTTCACCAAGTAACTTCGCCTCAACCATCCCCTTGTTCTAAAAAAGGTTCAAGAAACAGGCGGCGATTGTCTAATTAGTGGTATGGAAATTTGCTTCGTGATTTAGAGCGCGGCCAAGGCAAATTAAAAATTAGCACCTCAGATGATAATGCCTTTAAGGTTGGTGAAAATATTGCGGCCACCAAAGGTAAAGTCGTTTTCCAAACGATCTTATTCAATTAATACAATATGCACCGACAACCAAACGGTACATCGACGACCAATTCCTTTTCGTGCCACCATGGATCAATAAGTTCTATGTGCTGATCTTCAGGAAAAAATAGCTTAATCAAATGGACGGTAGACCAAGGTCATACTGTCTTTGTCATTTCATGGGTGAACCCGCGCAAAGACTTGGCTCACAAATCTTTCGAGAATTATATGCTCGAAGGGCCACTAGCTGCGATGGATGCCATTGAGGAAGCAACTGGTGAAAAAGAAGTAAACCTCTTAGGCTTCTGTATCGGTGGTATTTTAAGTGTTGCAACCTTGGCTTATATGGCGGCGAAAAAAAGATAATCGCGTAAAAGCGGCAACCTTCCTGACCACTATGTCGACCTAACGGATATTGGCGAAGCTTCAATTTTCATTGATGACGACCAGCTCAACGCCATGGAAGATTATATGGCCCAAAAAAGGTTACCTTGAAGGGCATCATATGTCTGGCATGTTCTCATTGTTGCGTGAGAATGACCTCATTTGGTCCTTTGTGGTCAATAATTATTTACTAGGCAAAGAGCCATTGCCATTCGATCTCTTATACTGGAATTCTGATTCAACCAGGCTCCCAGCATCTATGCTGATTTATACTTTACGAATTTCTATAAGAAAAATGGCTTGATGAAAAAGAATGAGCTTGAGTTAAATGGCGTGCCGATTGACATCGAAAAAGTAAAAACACCAAGCTACTTCCTTTCAAACAAAAGATGATCACATCGCACGTGGCGTTCATGTTACCCAGCCGTACATAAATTAAAAGGCCCAGTGAAATTTGTTCTCGGAGGTTCAGGCCACATTGGCGGTGTTTGTGAACCCACCAAAAGCAAAGAAATATGGCTATCATACAAACCGTAAAAAATGTGAAACCGCCCAAGAATGGTTAGAAACGTCTAAAGAACATAAAGGCTCCTGGTGGACGGATTGGGGCAAATGGGCGGCGAGGCGTGGCGGCAAAAAAGTTCCCGCACGTATTCCTGGGGAAGGAAAATTAAAAGCGATTGAAGATGCACCAGGCAATTATGTGAAAATTCGCATTAGTGATTAAATCCAATTACGCTTGAAAAATAAAAGCCCTGTCAAATTGACAGGGCTTTCTGTAATTGGATGGGAGTTAAGAAAAATTACTCGCAATTGATGTTAAATTTACGAACCATAATGTTATCGGTTTCATCAATTTCTTGAATTTTGTTATAGGGGTCAACAACAGCATAAACGGTTACAGGGTTGTCTTTTACTTCGGTCTTGAAAATGCCTTCATCGATTAACCCTTGGGAAGCACGGCGCACTAATGTGTAAGTTTCCTCTCGGCTCAAAGTACCAGTTGCTTTATTTCCAAGATCGCTTTGAAACTTTTTAATCGCTCCGCGTGTAATCGGGCCCTTAATACCATCAAAATCTTTCGGTCCATACCCAAGCACATATAGTGCTTTTTGCTGGAACTTAATTGATTTTGCATCAAAGTTTTTAATGCGAGTTATTTGTGGCGTGAAATTACGCCCGCGCTTTACAGTACCTTTACCAGCAGAAAAGTTCTTAGTTTGAATTTCACCAGGTGCAAATGAATTGAGCCATCTCACTTCATCTTTAATATCAAGAGCCGTAGGTACATCAACAGCCAAAAGCGGTGTCACAACCAAGCGCTTGGCGCGGCCACCACCATCATTTTTCACAGCAATAATACCTTTAAATAAAGGCTCCTTCTTTTCACAACCACAAACTGAATGCTGGATTCTTCCTCAATGATAAATAGGTTTGGGTAAATCTTTTGCATGTGCCGCTCCAGCAGAAAGACAGGCAAGGCCAGCCGCAACGGCAAGTGATTTAATTGATAAATTAAGTTTCATAATATTGCTCCCTGATGTGCAACGTAAAAATAACTTCGGTGTACAAGATAGCTTCGATGCGACGTTAGGTTTCCATGAGAAACTGAAGTCCATCAAAACAGGGCCGGTTTCCGTGAGGAACTTAAGGCCCCCATAAAAACAGGGTCGGTTCTGGTGGGAAACTGAGGCCCATAAAAAAAGAATAATCTGGTTGATTTCAAATAAGCTAACGCGCTCAATCTGAATGTAAGATGACCAAGTTAGCCAGAAACTCTTCAGATTTCTGAATATCGTTCAATTTTATAAAAATATCCAAAAATGATCGCGTGCATTTGATCCAAAAAACATGGCATTTATAGGTAAAGGATGAGGCTTTTAGTGAAATAAATTAAGCAATGAGCAGAGATTGAGTTCACGGCTATTCACACATTGTTTATGTGTAGTTGAAAAAAACATTAAATATAATGGTTGCAAATAAGCGTAAACATAAAGGCACATGATATGAAAAGAGCATTTTCTCAGCACTCTTCAGTTTTATCCTTTTCCTAAATACTCCTCTATTGGCAGGCCCTCAATTTGTTGATGAAAGCGGTTATGCCGCCAGCGGATATGATGTTGTGGCCTATTGGAGTTTAAAGCAAAATGCAGTTGCGCCGCTCAGCCAGTCGCCATCCCAGGAAAAAAATCAATAACAGCAGAATTTAATGGTGCAAAATGGGCGTTTTTCATCGAAAGCCAACAAAGACGAAATTTCTTAAAAATCCATCTAAATATGTCCCGCTTATGATGGTCATTGTGCTTATGGAGTGGCCCAAGGAGCAAAAGTGCCAGCCAACCCAAATTTTTGGCGCATTGTTGATGGTAAACTATATTTAAATATCACAAAACCTGTCGTTGGTTATTGGGAAAAAGACATCAAAGGCTTCATCAAACGGCCGACAAAAGCTGGACGAGCCTTCAAAAAGGAAGCTCGCCAAAGCAAAATGCTCCAGGCTTTAATGCAAACTCTGCCCTAAATAAATCTCAATAAATAACTCTCATTAGAAAGACATGTACGAATATGAAAATAGATTTTTCAAAAAAAACGGAGCAAGAGTTATTATCATTGTCTAAAGCTGCCGATGATGTGCTTGAAAACCTTAAGGCTGATGGGCAAGGCCGAGACCAACACCGTTGAAAGGGTAATAGAGCATCACGGCACATTTTACGAAATGGATCATTACCCACCAGGCGATGTTTTTGATGAGGAAACTGCTTCGCAATATTATTACCATGCTCACAGACCAGAAAGTGGTGAGCATGGTCATTTTCCACACATTTCTAAGAGCAGGGGCTATCCCAGACGACATGTCCCCTTATCCTTATGAAGGAGAAGAAGAGCTTCCCTTAGGAGAAGATGCAATTTGTCATCTAGTGGCCATTTCCATGGATGCTCAAGGCTTACCAACCGAGCTGTTTACAACCAACCGGTGGGTAACAGGAGAAAACATTTTACGGCGCGAAAGACACCATAAAGCTGCTGGATAAATTTAAGATTGATCATGGTCTATCCTTGTCTTGGTACCAACCAATGGCTAACAGCAATGCTGAAATATTTCGTCCTCAAATTGAACAACTCTTACTCGAGAGAGATCAGAGAATTGAAAGCTATAAAAAAGAAACCCCAAAACAGATGTGTTTGAAGATGAAGATTTAGAAGTCCATCAATTGTTCAAATCGATATTGATGAGCAAGTCTCAGCAATCGATAAAGAGCTCGAAAAAAGAAAAATAAGTATGGCGGGTTGAAATTCTTAGCATATGGCAAATTCCAATTTCCATACACAAAATCGTTATTGCTTTGTGAGCAAACGTAAGTTGTCTTTCACAATTAGAAGCTGAATACTCTTATGAGTTATTCATCACTTAATATAGTCTAAAGCCTTGTTTGTATTAAGACTTATTCGAGTGTGTGTGACTTGTTTAAATCCTCCCGAATTTATAGGGACAAAATTAGTTAGGAATAATTTATGAGAAAATCAGCAAAATCACTTTTAAGTGCAGCAGCAGCTTTAACCACTTGCAGTAGGCATGACTGCAACAGCAGCTCAAGCTGGTAAATTTGACCCAGTTGAAAAGCCAAAAGTGCAATCATCAAAGTTAAATGCAACCCGTGCGCAGCTAAAAAAGGAAAGTGCAGCCCACGCGGTTCCAGCAAATGTGGGGCTAAAAAATGCAACCCATGTGCAGCTAAAAAAGCAAAATGCAATCCATGTGCAGCTAAAAAAGGAAAGTGCAGCCCGCGCGGTTCTGAATAATTTACAGTGAAGTAAATCTATTTCTAAACGATCTGGTTAATCGCAGCGAAGACGTTGCGATTAACATTCAAAACGTTTCTTAAAGTTCCCTATTCAAATAACAAATCTCTTCATTGTCCCAAACAGACCAAACTTTATCCAAAAGCCACTTAGGTGTAGAGGCAAGCGGTGGCGTGTGTTTAATTAGTGCGTAGCGATGGTGTAATTTAAGCCCGCGATCATCTCGCTCTGTTTAAATAGTACAAGTATAATCATCCATCATTTTAATTTCACTGATCGTTTTCAGTTCAGGACAATGGCTAGGCTCACTTGCGAAAAGAACCTAACATTGAATTGCGACCAGGTGTCATCCATGTGAGGCAAAAATTTCGCCAAGCTGCATCGTTAGTTAATTTAGAACTACGATATTTTTCATAATAAACTTCTTTTGGTTGCGATATTCTGAAATCGCTTGAGAGAGTTCATAAGCATTTTTTCAAGCTCTCTATAAGCTGTTAATGCTCCTCTCCAGGTTGCTTGAGGCGAATCTTCAACTGAATTACGGCTTTGAAAAGATACTTCTATTTTTGACCGAACTTCAGCTTTCTCTTCTTCATTTGCAATCTCCAAAAAACGATCCGAATTGCGAATATAAGCGCCATAGAGATTGGATTGCTTTTCATCACTAGAACGAACGGAGCGCGACAAGCCAAGCATACGAACTGTATTGTCAAAAGTAATAATAGTGCGGCCCGCATTCTCAAAAGCTGTAACGGCCTCTTCTTTCTCACCCAATGCCAGAAGAGTAGAGCCTTCACATAAATAAAAGCCAACCAGCTGGTTTCCATATCAATGAGTGACGAGCCCAAACGCTCTTTAAGTGAAGTAATAACTTTTAAGGCGCTGGAAAAGTTCGCCTTTTGTGGGCTTGAAAAGCTTCTTTCAGATCTGTTTCAAGAGAGACAAGTTCTTGATCATCTGGCTGCAGATCAGCAATTTGCTTATCGATGATATTTGCATAAGTTCAAAGGACTAGGTGTGTTAGCTTTAAAAATACGCTCTGTAATTGTCTTGCCGAACGTTTTCAATACCATTTAAAGTCATTAAAATAAGTGTTCTACCACTTGGGCCTGCAAAACAACATTGCGCCTCTAACTCCTGAGCCGCTAAAGAAAGCAATGCAACACTATCACGCGCACTTGCTTGAAACTTAGGTCTTGCGGCAAGGTCATAACCTTTATCTTGAAGTTTTTGTCTGATCTTTTTAGCATCCTGAACTAGATGCTCTGCCGTGATGGATTTTCATCGCCCCATAAAAAAGTACGACCATCAAAAAGAACCGATGATCTGATAATTGGCGTGTAGTTCTTTGTCATCCTCAAGGCTCAACTTAATGATGCCTTCCGCCTGAGTGGGCTTCCCATTGAAGGCAGTGATCATTAGAAAGTTGTGTTTTATGACGCAATAAATAGGCAGCTGATAATGCCTGATAGAAGCGGCCAGACGTTTCAATTGAAGGGACGGAATAAAAAAATAACCGCCAGGGAGCCGGCAAGGGTAATACAGAAGTTTCATCAGGTTTAGCCATTTTTTCAATCCCATCAAACCAGAAATTTCATAATTATGAAGTGGTTATGATGCCAGTGAGGCAGAAATGGGGCGTAAAGCTGAGAGTTTTCTTTGAAACGAACATTGTGAAATTTGATCAAACACAGTCCCTTTCAGGAAAAAGACCTCTTCGATCTTCAAGCCAAAAACATCTGCAATTTTGAAAGCAAGTGTGAGAGAGGGAACATGTTTCTCGGTTTCAACCGCATTAATAGCCTGGCGCGACACCCCCACCTTAGAGCCCAACTCAGCCTGACTTAATTTATGGTCTGATCGAAGATCTTGATTTTATTTTTCATGAGTAATATTCTATAAATAACAAACCATTGCACCACGCCATAAAACCCCAATCATAGCCGGAAAAGACAATATTAAAGGGTTGCCAGGAAGCGGTATTACGTCATGTAAAAAACCAAGCATAAATGTGCCAATGCCCACAATTCCAGCAGAGATAATGGTCGTCTCATTCATAATTCTTTGCATCAGTTCATCTTGAGCCCGAAAAAAAGCTAGAAAAATCCAGAGAGTAACAATAGCTGGCAAACACCGGCAGAATTGCCAAAGTAATCCGCACCGGTTGGCTAAAATCATAAGACTGATCCAAATATTTCACAGTAAAAAGTGTGATCATATAACAGGTCATAATCAACGCCATACGTATAAGATAATTTTTCATTGCAGAGGCACGCATTCAGATTTTCTCACGAATCACAAAATTTCGAATTCATATTAAGTGTAAGGTATACCTTACATCAATTAATGTCAAGTTTACCTTACATTCTGTTGGGGGATTATTTTCTAGCTATGGCAATGCAGTGTTAACTCACGAATTAGCCGTGAAAGAGAACCCCACAGGTGCTTTACGAAAGAGGAGTAACGCCACTTCGGCGTTAGGACATGGCGAAGCGCCAGCGCGGTTGCAAGTGGGCAACCTAAAGCGCAAAAGAAATGCAGCCCGGCGCGTTGCGCCGCACAGTGCGGTTGCAAGTGAGCAACCTAAAGCACAAATAAAAATGTAGCCCGTGAGATAAGCCCGGATGCTGTGTGGGCATCTGAAGGGCAAAAAAAATCATGCACTCCCAATCAATATCCCAGCCGCAAACACAATTAGCCCTCCCACCACAACTTCAAACGCAGCGCGCAAAAATTTCGTGTCCATATATTTCGATCGTATCCAGGCAATCACCCAAAGCTCAATGAGCACAACGAGAATGGCAATCGTAGTCGCCCAGTAAAAATCTGGAATAAGATAAGGAAGCGTGTGGCCAAGCCCGCCAACCGCGGTCATAATGCCCGTGACCCAACCGCGAATAACCGGGCTTCCCCGCCAGAAATAATCCCGTCATCAGACATTGCCTCGGTAAAGCCCATTGAGATGCCCGCACCAACAGAGGCAGCAGCGCCAACCAGAAAAGTCTCCCACGTACTCTGCGTTGCAAATGCGGCTGCAAACACAGGGGCTAGAGTAGAAAACAGAACCATCCATCAAGCCGCCAATCCAGGTTGGATATATTGTAAAACGAATAACCGCCGCTCTTTTTCCTCTTCACTAATCTGCGTTTCTTCATCGAGATAAGTTTTACCCAAACGTTCAGCTAAAGATTGATGTTCACGTTCAACAACAGCCAATCGCCAAGTAATTTCCGAATGGATGTATCACTGGTGCGCTCTAAAGCTGTTTCATAAAACGTTCGTGTTTCAATTCGATCTGCTCAGCTTGCTCGCGCACAGCCTCTAACCGAAGTGGCCTCGCCAACCAAATGGGTTGTGCTTGATGAACCCTTTCACATCACTTGAGCGAATAAGAGGAATAGTCGTGCCAAATTTTTCTTCAAATAAATCCAGCAACATTCGTCTGTGTTCATTTTCTTCCGCAGCTAATTCTTCAAAAACTTTTGCAGATGCCGGAAAGTCTTCATTTAATCCATCAGCATAGGTCAGATAAATCCGTCATGTTCTTCTTCCATAGAGATTGCAGGGCTAAAATTTCTCTCTCAGTTAAATCCTTAAATCTCTTCATGGGGTCTCCAACGAATTACGGGCAATCTTTTGAGTTCTGATAACTAATTAATCTATCCTAATTCATAATTAGTTAACAACCATTGATTTAGAAACATTATAAATAACGCATAAATAAACTAGAAATGATCAAGGTTCATGTGACAAACAAGAATTTTTCAATAATTCTATCCTACATATAAAAGAGGCCCTATAGTTGAAAAACGAAAGTTTGTCTTTAACAAACAGTGGAACGAGTACAGGAACTCATTTATGGCAATTGTGAATAGATTTTTGGATCCGTTAAGTGATTGGATCGCCGCCAGACTAGAGACCACTTCAAGCGGCTATGAACCATTTACACCGTCAGACCCTGAAACCCTTTCACGGATCTTACAACCAGGCGATATTTTACTGGTCGAAGGCAATCAAAAAGTCTCATCCGCGATTAAATATCTCACCCAATCAACCTGGTCCCATGCAGCCATATATGTAGGCGAAGCACTTTATAATGGAAATGGTTATAAAAACGAAGAACCTGTGACAACGGCCATAGATCCAAAATTTAAAGAGGGGCAACTTTGCTTAATTGAAGTAGAACTTGGCCTTGGCTGTATTGCAGTACCTCTTGCAAATATGAAACTTACAACACCCGCATTTGCCGTCCAGTTAACCTAACACCGGAAGACCGCGCAACAGTGATCAATTTCATGGTTGGCAATTTAGGCATTAAATATGACACACGAAATATTCTTGATTTAGCTAGATACCTTTTCCAACACCACCAATACCAGTAAGGTGGCGCAGGCGTATGTTGCATCTTGGCTCAGGCGAGCCACAAGAGCCATTTGCTCCACCCTCATCGCCCAAGCCTTTCAAAAGGTGCAATACCCCAATTCTCCCGCGTATTGAACGCGTGAAAGGAGAAAAAAGGTCAACTAGTGTTTATAGTATCAGGGAATCCTTCATATTCGTCATCACAGCCTGTTTGCCCCGCGAGACTTTGACATTTCCCCTACTTTGCCGTGTCAACCCACCATTGAGTATGGCTTTGACTATAAACGCGTTAATTGGGCTCCATCACAAGAAGACAAAGAAGAAATTGAAACCAAAACAATTGATGAACCAGGCAAAGCAACAAGCTAGCCAGAGGTGATAAAATTAGATTTCTAGCGCTTTTCTTGAAAATAATTCAATAAACCGACAAAAACGCCCCCTTCTCGCATCAAACTCTTGGCGATAACAAAAAGGGTGATATTTCTCGCGGCATGACAGAGAAAAAATCACCAACACCTTTAAAAAATATCCGCAACTTTTCAATCGTTGCCCATATTGATCATGGCAAATCAACTTTAGCCGATCGCCTCATCCAGGTCTGTGGCGGCTTGTCCGAGCGTGAAATGCAAGAACAAGTCCTTGATAACATGGAGATTGAGAAAGAGCGCGGCATTACCATTAAAGCGCAAACCGTGCGCCTCGATTATAAAGCCAATGATGGTGAAACCTATCAGTTGAACTTAATCGACACACCGGCCATGTTGACTTTGCCTATGAAGTCTCCCGCTCACTCTCAGCGGTCGAAGGCTCACTTTTGGTGGTTGATGCCTCTCAAGGTGTTGAGGCCCAAACTCTGGCCAATGTTTATAAAGCCATTGAAAATGATCACGAGATCGTGCCGTTTTAAATAAAATTGACCTGCCCGCTGCTGAGCCGGAGCGCGTTAAAACGCAAATCGAAGATGTTATCGGCCTAGACGCATCTGAAGCCGTTGAGATCTCAGCTAAATCAGGTCTGGGAACAGAAGATGTGCTAGAAGCCATCGTTGAAAAACTCCCGTGCCCGAAGGTGAGCTAGACGCCCCATTAAAGCCATGCTGGTTGACAGCTGGTATGACGCTTATCTTGGTGTTGTGGTGTTGGTGCGCGTAATCGATGGCACCTTGAAAAAGGGTCAAAAAATTAAACTCATAGCGACAGACGCCAGTTATCTGGTGGACCGTGTCGGTGTGTTCCGCCCAAAACAAGACTTAACAGATGAACTTGGCCTGGCGAAATGGGCTTTTTCACCGCTGCTATCAAGCAAGTGGCAGACACCCGCGTGGGTGACACGGTAACGGACGAGAAGAAACCTTGCGTTGAAGCCTTGCCTGGCTATCAACCAGCGCAACCAGTGGTATTCTGTGGGCTCTTCCCCGTGGATAGTTCTGAGTTTGAAACTTGCGCGATGCCATGGGTAAGCTGCGCCTAAATGATGCGAGCTTTGAATTTGAAATGGAAACATCAGCCGCGCTGGGCTTTGGTTTTTCGCTGCGGTTTCTTAGGCCTGTTGCACTTAGAGATCATCCGCGAGCGCTTGGAGCGTGAGTTTAACATTGACCTCATCACAACGGCCCCATCAGTGATTTATCACATCCATCAAACTGATGGCGAGTTGATCAAAATGCACAACCCCGCTGACATGCCAGATGTTATGAAAATTGATCACATTGAAGAGCCATGGATCACAGCCACTATCTTAGTTCCAGATGAATACTTAGGCGCTGTATTAAAACTCTGTGAAGACAGACGCGGCCGTCAAACCGAGCGACTTATGCTGGCACAAGAGCCATGGTGGTTTATGAACTGCCAATGTCTGAAGTTGTGTTTGATTTTTACGATCGCTTGAAATCAGTTTCAAAAGGCTATGCCTCATTTGACTATCAAGTGCTTGGTTATGAAGAAGGCAATCTGGTAAAAATGTCAGTGCTGGTAAACGCCGAGCCTGTTGACGCCTTGTCCATGATGGTGCACCGCGATAGAGCGGAAGCCAGAGGCCGCGGCATGTGCGAGAAATTAAAAGAACTCATCCCACGCCATCTCTTCAAAGTACCAATTCAGGCAGCCATCGGCGGCAAGGTGATTGCGCGCGAGACCATTGCAGCGATGCGAAAAGACGTGACAGCTAAATGTTACGGCGGCGATATCTCGCGGAAGCGTAAATTGCTCGACAAGCAAAAAGCGGGTAAGAAGAAAATGCGCCAATTCGGCAAAGTAGAAATCCCCCAAGACGCCTTCATCCAAGCCTTGAAAATGGATGATAACTAGCGCGGATGCAGGCGGGCAACCGAAGGAGTACTAAAAAGTGGGCATCTGAAGCACAAGTAAAGAGCGGATGTTGCGACGGTTGCTGGTGGGAAACCAAAGCCACTCTAAAAGTTGCATCTGAAGCGCGTCAAAAAAGCGCGGATGCTTTGTGGGCATCTGAAGCGCGTCAAAAAAAGAAGCATAAGTCAGGTCTAGCCATTATGATGACTGCACTTATGCCCCTTGAGCAACTTAAGTAAGGAAACTTGGACGGCGAGACCGAACAAGAGTAAAGGCACCATCACCCAGCATGAACTGCACAATAGCAAGCAGCGTTAGGTAAAAGGGGTATTCCCAACCGCCATTCTGTGTACTAAACACCCATCCATTGCCCCAATGCACCCAAGTTGCTCCAATCAAGATTGGACAAAGAGCCAATGCAACCCAACGGGCATGTATACCAAGTATGAGCATAAAGCCGCCGATTACCTCTGCTATAAAAACAGCATAAGCCATCCAAGCTGGCAAACCAATTGAGACGAAATACTTTGCCGTTCCCGGTAATGTGTATATGAAATATTTAAGCAGCAAACTGTGAGCGATGAACATCACTCCTAGTGCTACACGAAGTATGAAAACAGCAGTATTATTGAGTTGAGATTGTGTCATGCGATTTACTTCCATGCAATTGCGTGAAAATACATGCAGTTGCATATAAAGTCAGTCGAATGTAATTGCATGTATTTCCCACACCACCTTACATCCTGGATTGTTTGTCTGATCGTATGAAAAAGTAGACATGTAGTTGGTTTATTCCGTGTCATTTAGTAACGGATTAAAAAATCTCGATACCTCTTGTAAAATCAATCATAAAAAAGCCGCACACCTAGGCCAGATGCTTTCGAGTATCTGAAAAATCCTGAGGCAAAAATGAGCAACCTTTACACTCCCATCAATGAACTAAAACAATAGGCGAAAATATCTGGATTGTTGATGGAGGAGTTATAAATTTTTACGGTGCGCCTTTCACCACGCGAATGACAATCATCAGGTTAGAAAATGGTGACCTGTTCTGTCACTCCCCAATTGCCTTAACACAAGGGTAAAGGAACAGGTTGAAAAACTGGGAACAGTGAAACACCTGGTTTCCCCAACTGGATCCACTATGCCTATATTCCTGAATGGGTAGAAGCATTTGAAGGCACAGTGGCCTGGGCGTCTCCTAAAGTGAGAGAGCGAGCCAAACAATATAAAGTGGACATTTCATTTGATCGAGATTTGCAAGACAAAGCTGATATACTTTGGGAAAATGAAATAGATCAGCTGATTGCAAGAGGAAGTAAAGTCCATCAAGAAGCTGTGTTTTTTCCATAAACAAAGCAAAAACACTTATCCTCACGGATTAATCGAAAACTTGAAAGTGAAAAAATCCTTTTTGGTTTCGAATTTTAGGAAAATTCGCCGGCATCATCAACCCAGATGGCAAAGCTCCGATAGACATGCGCTATACATTTTTCGGCAATCATAAAGAACTAAGAAAAGCAGTTGAGCAAATGATCAATTGGCAGCCAGAAAAATCATCATTGCCCATGGAAAGTGGTTTGAAAAAAACGCGGTGCAAGAATTAAAACGAGCTTTCGCTGGTGCATGTAGCACCAGCGAACAGAGGTACTAAGAGACTTAATTCTTAATCACAATACGTGTGCGACCTCGATTGCGTTTTACCAAATGATAAAGTTCACGCGCAGCAGCTGGGTGCAAACGAATGCAACCATGCGATGCTGGTCGGCCAAGACGCTTAATATAATTGGTGCCATGAATGGCATATCCACCTTAAAAAAGATAGACCAGGGCATAGGCGAATTATTATATTTGCTGGAATAATGCATGCGCTTTAAAAAGGTCGGTCGATAAGATCCACGCGGTGTGTAATAGCCACGGCGACCAGTTGAAACACGCACGTATAAAAACGTCTGCATTGACATAAACCCGCATCACCTGTTGAGAAACATCCACTTTCGCAACAATATTCGCAGCGTTGGCTAGAGAAGAAAAAGCAGTGCTATGAACGCTAAAAAAGCAATGTAAAAATAAAGAGAAACTAAAGAACTTAAACTTCACAACTCACATCCTAGATTAATTAAAAACAACCAAGCCATCTTGATTTTTCTGAAGCTAACTAATCATGGAGCAACATAAAAACCAACCGCCAGCAAGGAAGATCTGTTGATAATCGGGCCATGATATAAAGAGTATATCACAAAAGTTACCTGGATGATTTCCAAGATTCAAATTACATAATTGAAGGTGAGGCTATTGTAACTTTAATTGGGGTTAGTCCTTAGCTCTGTTTGTAAAAGGCTTTGGCTTTACGACTAAGCGTTTTCGCTCCTTCGGTTTTTAAACGCTGCAGCTCATTGCGTAACCTGTCTTGTTGATCAAGCAATCGCTTTCTTCAGCTTCCAAGCGTTCTTGCTCAGCAGCCTTAATTGATTTCGAGCGCAATTGTGTTCGAACATCACTGATTTGTGTTTGAGTATTTCTAGATCATTTTAACAGCTAAAACTTGCAAGCCAGATTTGTTGGCCTCAATGAGAATGGGAACAATCGCTCCCTTGCAAACGGGGCTATATTCAATGCCCTGAAGCCCAAGATTAATTTGATGCTGAATTTTGCAATAAGATTTAAGCCCTTCATTGCGGCCTTGTTTATAAAGAGCAGTGTTGGCTTTGATGTTATGTTCTTTACAAGCTGATTTGTGTTTTTCAAAATAATTTATAGGTCGGCCATATTCCCCATCGGTCTTGCCAATGGCGCGCCAGTCACCTACCTTACATTGATCTTTACTAAGTGTTGCACAAGCACCCAAATGGCTGATTATGGCCACAAAAAAACAAGAAACAATCGTTACTTTATACATGAAAACACCAAAATAAAGATTATACATCTGTGATGATAGTATTCATTTATTATGATCATGTAAAAAATAAAATCTAGTGCAAATTTATTAGTGAAAAATAAAAACAACAGTGAGAAGGTTTTTTCAGAATGGAAAAAAACACAAAAACTAAACGTAGTCCCCGTTCAAGAAAACCCTCCACAGTAAGAAAACCAAGTGCGGCGCAATCAGAGAGTAAAAACACCATTGCTCTCATTTATGACTTTGATGGCACCTTAAGCCCAAAGAACATGCAGGATATGCTTTCCTGCCCAAATCGGTATGCAGGCAACAAGTTCTGGAAAGAAGTTGCAAAACTATCCATAGAACGCGAAGCCGAACCTCTTATCACTTACATGCATTTGATGTATAAAAAGGCCAAAGAGAAAGGTGTTCACATTTTAAGAGATGATTTAGTGAGCCAGGGGAAGGATGTTGAGTTTTGCCAGGCGTTGAAAAGTGGTTTGATCTGATAGAAGCTTACGTCAAAAAACAATCTGGCGGTGCTGTGAATGTGCGCCATTATCTTATTTCTTCTGGCTTAAAGAAATCATCGAAGGCACAAAATATACAAACGTTTCATAATGTCTTTGCCTCTGAATATTTCTTCGATGCCTATGAGTTGCCATATCCAAAACGGGTGATCTCAGATACGTCAAAAACACAGTATTTATTTCGGATTAACAAGGCGTTGAAGACGTCAATAAATCCATCAATTCTCATATGCCAGAGCAAGACCGCCCCATTCCTTTTCTCAAATGATTTATTTTGGCGATGGTGAAAACCGATGTGCCATCAATGGCAGTGACCAGACAAAATAAAGGTTTTGCCATGGCGGTTTATCCAAAGGCAAATCAGCCAAAATTTGTAAAGAATTATTCTCTGTCGGCCGCGTCGATTTTTATGCCGAAGCGGATTACACAAAAGGCTCAGACTTACATAAACGAACATGCCTTCTCATTGACAAAATCCTAAGTGATATAAAGGTGAGAGAAGAGAAAGAGAAACTCTAAAAGTTAGATCTATTAATAGTGATGTTAATGAAGCGGTTGCCATCGATAAGAAAAGGAAGTGAAGCCCTATTCCGGTTGCTTGTGCCGGATGCGTAGTGGGCATCTGAAGGTACACTAAAAGAGCGGGCAACTTGAGGCGCAACTAAAAATAATAGCCGTGAGAGAGATAAGATCTTTCGATACGAAGAAGGAGTGACACTACTTCAGCGTCAGGACATGGCGAAGCGCCAGCGCAGCCCGGTACAGCGTGGTTGTTGGTGGGCAACCTGAAACGCAAATAAAACGCCGCACCTCGTAGGCCTGCTGCTTCAGCAGCAGAATAGCCGTGAGAGAAAAAAAAGCATGAAAAAGCTGATGCATAGTGTGCATCTGAAGCGCAAAAAGAAAGGTGGGCGCCTACTGTTCAATGCTTAAAAATAATGATGTGCGAAACGAGGCGCCCCACCGATTATGAACTAAAACTATAGCACGGTTTTTCAAAATTTGCTAGATCTAACAGCCTGGATATTGAGACCCAGTTGACAAAAAACCAAGAGACGAACAAATCGCACATGATGAAAGAGGAGCTGAACCAATGATAAATCGCATGATTGGTATGATTTTCATAAGCTTAGCGATGACCTCTTTTGTAAGCGCGGAACCCGCTAAAAAAACGAACACTATAGAAAGCGTAAAAGAAAAAAGGGAAGAAAAAGTAAAACCAATCCCAGCTAAAAAACTATTCGGCTTTGTGCTTAAAGGAACTGAGTTAAAGGCCAAAGCTATTGGGTACTATACAAGAGGGTGTTTGTCTGGTGGCCAACCTTTGGCGGTAAATGGTGATGCGTGGCAAGCAATGCGGTTGTCGAGAAATAGAAATTGGGGGCACCCCGTCCTCATTAAATTTATCGAAGAATTTGCCAAGAAAGTAAAAGAAGAAGATGGCTGGAAGGGCATCTTGGTAGGTGATCTCTCTCAACCCAGAGGTGGCCCTATGCTCACTGGCCACAGAAGTCATCAGATGGGGTTAGATGCTGACATCTGGTTGAAAGAAATGCCAGATAAACGATTAACTTATAAAGAGCGCGAAGAAATCTCAGCTGTCTCTATGTTGGATAGAACAGGCCTTAAGGTGAACCCCGCTGTCTGGACAGAAAATCATGTTAAGGTGATTAAAAGAGCAACCGAATTCAAAGCCGTTCAAAGGGTGTTGGTGCATCCGGCCATTAAAAAAGCTTTGTGTGAAGCAGCCGGTGATGATCGTGGTTGGTTGAGAAAAGTACGCCCATGGTGGGGGCATCACTATCACATGCACATTCGCCTCAAATGCACTGAACCCTCTTGCAAGGCACAAGCGGGCACACCAGTAGGGGACGGATGTGGCAAACCGCTAGACTACTGGTTCAAACTGTTAACACGTCCAGCAAAGCCAAAGAAGAAACCAAAAGGCCCGCCTAAAAAAACAAGAGTGAAAGATTTGAATTGGATGCCAAAAGCATGCCGTGCCGTTTTAAAAGCTGACAACCCACCGCTACTAAAAGCACGTGAGCTGAATGAAGAAATTGAATTACCAATCAGAAAAGCAATCGCAGGAACGGGCGTTGATACATCAGTAAAACCTTAAATCTTTATTTGATTAAATTGCCAGGCAATCTTTGAGGGAAAAAATAAAGAACTGCTATTATGAGCAGGGCTATCCCAGCTAAAATCATAAAGAGCATGTCAAAGCCAAAGCCTTCATAAATAGTTGAGATAAGGGGAAGGGCGATTGCAAGGGCTGTAAAACCGACAACAAACTGAAACCCATAAATCCGTGCCCGATATTCATCACTAACAATCTTGCTTAAAATAAAATCATTAATCGGGATTTGCCCGAACGCACCAATCATAAACCCGAGCGCAATGATAAATGCCCATCCATCGAGAAGGCCTGGCATTAGGATAAAGCATATAAGTTGAAGAGCCGCTAAAAACATGAACACAGCTCGTGGCCCATATTTATCAAGAGAATAACCAACAACCAGTTGCCCAAAAGAAGCAATAGTAAAAACGATGAAGCTGAGCACCCCATCATTGTCGCAACATCGGCTTGTCCAGAGAATTGGTCAAGCTGAAACCAGTTAAGGGCGTTTTGAGCAAAGCTTTGAATGCGTTCATCAAAATTTTCGGTAAAGAAAACGAGGTCGATTGGAATAAGATATTTATCAATATAGTAGTCATAAAAACGATAGAAAAAATTCGCATCGAAAGGGGGTGCTGTTTTAAAGTTTTAAAGAGTGACGTCTGAATTTCATCCTCTGTGGAAAGTGAATTTCTTTTCGTAATGTAGAAGCTGCAATTACCTGACGTCTAAGAAAAAATAAACGATCCCACAAAAAATAGAAAGCAACCCGGGATAAAGAAAGCCATGCGCCAACCGGCCGTGTCAATCATATACCCCGTCAAAAGCGCAGCACTACCAACTCCCATATTCCCCCATACCCATTTGCAGCCAAGCGCATGCCAGTGTTTTTCCAATGAATAGAAACAAGGGCAAGCCCAACAGGGTGATAAATAGCAGCAAATATCCCAATGATAAAAAGGCCAAGTCCAACTCAAAAAGGAGAACTTGCATATGAAGTGGCAATAGAGGCAAGGCCAATACCAATAAAGAAAATAACCATCATGCCATCACGGCACCACTTATCACCCAGCCACCCTGAGGGAAGAGAAAATAAACCAAAAGCAATAAAACCAGGTGTTGCAAAATAGAGGAGATCACCATAGCTCACTCCCCATTTTCGATGAAGAGCAAGAGCGGCTACAGTGGCAAAAATTAGCATGAACAAATGATCGAGAAAATGCCCAAGATTTAATAAGAGAAAATACAAACTTTTCTTTGTCATGAGGTCCTAACAAATGAATTCTTATTTTCTCTAACCTTATATGACATGCTGAAATGGGGTATAGAAATAAAAATGAGATTAGAATATCACTTTGAATTCAAGACAAAGTGACATACTCTAGCCTCTAATGGCTAACTCACCCCATAGGTCATATTCATCCGAGTTTGTGACTTTCACTTTCACCCGGTCTCCAGGGGCAAGCTCTGTTTCACCATTTAAGAATACGCAGCCATCAATTTCAGGCGCATCCCATTGCGAGCGGCCAATCGCACCTTCTTCGTCAACCTCATCAACAACAACATCAATCTCGCGGCAACACGGCGAGCAAGCACACGCGTGCTTACCTCTTGCGCTTTTGCCATAAAGCGATGCCAGCGTTCTTCTTTGACTTCTTCTGGCACATGGTCATCAAGAGAGTTTGAGCGCGCACCATCAACATTTTCATATTTAAAGCAACCAACGCGGTTAAGCTCAGCGCGGTCAAGCCAATCAAGCAAGATTTCAAAATCCTCTTCAGTCTCGCCTGGAAAGCCAACTATAAATGTTGAGCGAACAGCAATATCTGGACAGATGTCACGCCAAGTAGTTAATCGATCAAGCGTTTTTTCCTGAAACGCAGGGCGCCGCATATTTTTCAAAACAAATGGGCTCGCATGTTGAAGAGGAATGTCCAGATAAGGTAAGATTTTGCCCTCAGCCATAAAGGGATCACTTCATCAACATGCGGATAAGGGTAAACATAATGAAGCCGGTTCCACACCCCAAGGTCACCAAGCCCTTTGCAAAGTTCAAAGAAACGCGTGGCAAGTGGTTCGCCCTTCCAAAACTCTCTTTATATTTAAGGTCAAGACCATAGGCGCTTGTGTCTTGTGCGATAACAAGAAGTTCCTGGCACCCGGCTTCAACCAAACGTTCTGCTTCACGAAGAACTTTATGAATAGGCCGACTAGCAGGGGCCCGCGAATAGAGGGGATGATGCAAAATTGGCACTTGTGATTGCACCCTTCAGAAATCTTCAAATAAGAATAATGCCGAGGCGTGAGTTTAATGCCCTCTTCAGGCACCAAATCTAAATGTGGGTTCGCCTGAATGGAACAGCAGTTTGAACTTCACTAACCACATTTTCATATTGTTGAGGACCGGTGATAGCAAGAATGTTGGGATGAAGATCTTTAATGGTGTCAGCCTCACCAGCCAAACAGCCGGTCACAATCACCTTGCCATTTTCATTCATCGCCTCAGTGATGGCCCCAAAGCTTTCATCACGCGCACTGTCAATAAAACCGCAAGTGTTCACAACCACCACATCGGCCCCATCATAGGAAGGAGAAACTTCATAACCAGTGGAGCGAAGCTTGGTCAAAATCCGCTCAGAATCAACAAGCGCCTTCGGACACCCCAAACTAACAAACCCAACCTTAGGCGCACGTGCAGCCATGTAATTATTCCTTGAAAATGTAAAAAACACTGCTTTATCAAAGAAAATTCAATTTTACCATAAAATTATCGAGTTGATATTAGGAAATCAGAATTCGTGTGAGATGACCCTATTTTGACAAAAATTGACTTGTATTATGAGGCTCTAATATTTGTAAGAAGAGGCCATTGATGAAACAGATAAAAATTCAATCCATTTCTTTGTGAGTTTAGTTCTGGCTTTTTCACTGCCTCTCTCACTTGCCGGTGCGAGACTATATTTCGTAATTATGCAAAGATAATGATTGCGACTGAAACTGAAGACACCAATAGTGTTTTCGAGTCTATCTATCTCCTAAATAAAAAGGGGAAGATTGTTTATTTGATCCATACATGGAATGGCGGTCATGGTCACTTTCCCATCATTGAGGAGTTTTATCTCAAGGGAGAAAAATTCAGGCTTAAGAGAAGTTATACCTTGGAAATAGAAAAACAAGAAAGTTTGGCCAAAGTTATTTGTGTGACAGAGTTTTGGTCAGAAAAAAAATTGAACCGACAGATGATGCTGTTGCAGGATTTAGTCAAGCTGAAGTTAAAGAAGATGTTCGTATTCAAGAACCGCTTTTGTTTGATGGTTGTTAGATGTACTATTGCCGCGAAAGAGAAAAAGAATTACATACTCGATTTAGCTTTACGAAGAAGGAGCATTGCCCACTTCAGGCATTGGGACATGGCTAAGCGCCAGCGTAGCCGGCGCGAGCGCCGCACCTCGTAGGCCCGAACGAAGTGAGGAATAGCCGTGAGAGAAACCAAAACAAGCATTGCCCACTTCAGGGCAATGGGACATGGCGTAGCGCCAGCGCGGTTGCTTGTGGGCAACCTAAAGTGCCACTTAAAAACAACTAATTTAAAATCCCGTCAAGCAACTTGCCGCTGTCTTTATTGCCATCGATTAAGCCATTAAGAAGACCTTTCATTCCTCGCTGGAAATTTTCTTCTTCTTTAAATTCTTCACCGCTTTCTTAACAGAGTTAACAGTGTTGTTAATGGCCTCACCATTATTCTCGAGCAAGCCCTTCGCATCAGGAATAAACTTAGGGTTCGCCATCGGCCCTTTTACACGGATTGAATGTTAATGCCCGCAAGTGCTGCATTACCACCCTGCCCAGCAGAGAGTTCACAAGCTTTGGCTGCAAGCCATAATCAATTTGCTCTGCTGGCAAGTTTAAAATGCCCTTGCCAGTCATACGCAAGAGAGGCCCTTTTAAAAGGAGGTCTTTATTTTCAACAACACCGCGATTGATAACAAAGCTAGCATTAAGATCGCTAAAGTCCGTCTTTTCTTTCGGTTTAGAAAAAGGCTCAAGCAACTTACCAGATTGAACATTGCGGATCATACCTGGAATATTGACACCCTCAATGGCACCATCTGCAAGCGTGATTTTGCCAGTGCCATTAAGCGCTGAAATCAGTTGTTGCTCAGTGTTACCAGAGCTAATGATGTTAAGGTCAACATTACCAACGCCTGAAAGCCAAGGTAAATCTGCTGTGTTTTTTCAAGAGAGGTTGTATCTGAATTTGCTTCAAGCCAATGCGACCTTTAAGAGTTGGCGCGCCTTAGCTCCATTAAGGCTAAGAGCTAAAGAACCTGTTCCCCATAAAGTGAAAAGCTGGGGAGTTGCGCGGTCATCAAACCAGCATTGACTTTCAAACCAATTTGCGCTTTTTCAAGTCTGTGTTTTTGAAAATAAGCCGGTTGGCAGAAAGCTGCATAAGCGCATCGATTTATTCAAAAAGCTCACATCAATTTTGTCAGATTTCCAAGCGGCAACAGATGTTTTGCGCGTACCAGAAAGTCCATCAATCATCTTGTGCTCAATAGAGGCTTGCTGCTGCATATAAGGCGACAGATCCAAAAGGTCCGTGCGCAGTTGGGCTTCAATCTTTGGGCGAGTTCCATTCGGGCGCAAACGAAGCGCGCCTATAAGGACACTATTATCAACTTTTATCGTCGCGTTACCAAGCTGGAACACATCAGGCGTTCCAGACAATTTACCGCGATATAAGCACCGCCATACCCTTGTTTTTGGCACATCAACACCAAGCCAACTCAGCAAGTTTTGCAAAGAATAAGTCTGAACATCAGCATCACCTGGAACTCAACTGTTAAGCAAAAACGTACTTTGCCATCAAACTTACCCTCAAATCGATCTGAGTTCATAGTGAGGTTAGTGTCTACCACCTCACCTTTTAACAAGGGACCAAGAGTAGATAAATTAGCAGACAAATTAATCCGATCTTCTAAATATCGAACTGTTCCCTTAGCGGTGACGTCCTTGCGCAAGGTCGGGCGCTTGAACAGCAAGGTTGATAGCGCTAATCAGTGTTTCAGAGTTTTCTTTCTGATCAATGAGTTTCACCGCTCCATTGACGATCTCAATTTCACCAATGATGATATCTGTATTAAGACCAGCTTGTTTCACATCGGCAAGCTCACCCTCATCAACAGTTGGCCCTTTTGCATCATTAGAAACACGAGCCTCATTACCATCAGCAGTTTTGCCTTCAGCAGCAGCTTCCTCTTGTTCTAACTTTTCTAATGTGCGAGCAATAATATCACTTGTATCAAGTGTCTCGGTTTCAGCTTGCGCAACCTTGAAGGAGGTCACCTTTTTATTGCCACTTGTTTTTGTCTGGGAATGAGAGCCAAAATGCTTAATGCCCATCGAGCGTAAAAAGGTGGTTCTAAAGTTTTCAGCCGAAAGGCGCGCATTTTTAAACTCATAATTCACGCGGCCACGGCTGTCTTAATAAGAGCAACCTCTGGGCGATGCATCACAACACGGCCAATCTCAACACGTTTGCTTAAAGCGGTAAGATTTTTAAATCAGCTTGTAACGACCTAGTTGTAAAAAGTTAGGTCCTTTAATCTCATCTGGGTTGTGAATAATAATGTTGTTGAGATCAATGCCGAAACTTGGGAAGAAACGATAAGCGTTTTTCCTTTAAAAGTTACATCGCGCCCAGTTTTGTCTTTTATAGCCGCTGAAATTTGTCTCTTAATTGTCTCCGGTGGAACAATGTAAGGAAGTGCAAATGTACCGATAATCGCTATGATAAAGAGAGCGGCGACACCAATCCAATACCGAGAGGCCATGAAAAACCAGATTTTTTCTTGGTTTGACCAGTATGTGTGGCTGAGTTGTAATCAGCACCATCTTGATGCTGTCCGGCAAGTTGGGTTGACACTGAGAGTTTTGCTTGAAATTGAGAGGACATATCCCTGGTTGACATACCAAAAGATTGGCTCTCAGGCTGAGCCACTTAAAGAACTTTTATCCTCGGTTTGTAAACTAGTCGCCCCGCCTAATTGACCTCGTTGCAACTCACTTTGTTCTACGTTAGCACTTTGTTGTATGTTTGAATGAGCACTGAGCTGCGCATTCGACATTTCAAAAGAATTATCTGAAGCCAGCTTGTGAAATCCATCATCTTCTTCTTCAATGAGGTCTTGAACATCTTGGCGTTGTTCAAACTGGTTAGTTTCACTTTCGTGCAATGCTGGATATTTATTCGCCTCATCCGATAATGACTTATTTGTCAATCAACTTCAGTTGAGTGCTGGAACTGATCGATCAATTTTTTCGTTTTGATGTGTCGAGTTTTGTTGATTAAGCCAGCAGAGAAATCTTGAGTTTGTTGGTCATGGTTTGCCCCTTCATTATAATCGGGCTATTTAGTGAAGAGCTCTGAGTTTGAGAAAATGAGGTCCCCTCATCTTGTTGCGCATGTTGTTGTGCTTGAGCCAGTGGAGGTTGAAAACTCTGTTGCTGTGGTGTATTTGCTTGATTGATTTGTTGCTCTAAATCGCGCACTTCAGGAACTTGAGCAACGGGTAACCAATTGTCAAATCCTTGCCGCCATAAAAAATCACCGTCAAGTAATTCCTTTTTTTGCACCAGTTGCGTGAGATCAGCATCTGTGACGGGGCCATATTGCTTGCCATCTCTGGCAATGTACCATTGGTTTGCATTTCAAAGTCCAGAGTTAAAAATCACACGTTAAAAGGGCTACTGGCTTAACACACCATTGCTTATTATAAACAAGAGCCCAAAAGCTATAAATAAAAAAAAGCAGCTAGAAACCCAAAAAGGTTTATCTATCAGATAAATTTAAGCAAAGCTTTTTAATGATGCTACCCCTAGAGATCCGCATTAGTCATGATTTGGGGCCTTCACTCACAAAATATCAACAGATTAAGAACAAAAGGGGCAAAAAATGAGATAAAAACTCAAAAATTGACGAATTGACGAGAAATTTCACAAAAAGTCATGTTTGTAAGAAAAATATAAATTCTCAATTTGAATGAAAATGAGCACCGAAAAATTCATTTTCTCAGGACTTTCACATTATAACTGTTCTCTATAGAAAGATATGTCTGAGAAAACTATATGAAAACATTAAGAAAATCGATGTTTGTTTTAAAAAGAGAAGATAAATCAAAAATTTATGCAAACATAAAATTAAGAATGATGAGTGTAAATTCGAAAAGCTCTAGCTGGTTAAGGTATAATCTAACAACTTAAAAAAATTAACTAATTTGAACAATGATCAGGCTGAACGAAGTAGCTTTATATAATCACTGTTTTGATCCAATCAAAAAGTTTAAGTCAGATTTATAAGTTTAAGGACGTCAGCAGAGCTCGCGACGATAAATGGAATATGACACAAGCTGAATTCCCCTCAACCATTAGATATAGCCTATATACCGGCCTCTTTTTAGTGATTGCCATTTTAGGCCTTTCTGTTGCGTCTTCAAATGGGGGTTACAACGCTCAGCTCACTATCTAGAAAGAGCTAATCATCTTATAGTCAGTTGGCAAAAGTTTCTGAAATTGATCGAAATTAATCAATATCTTCTTTTGGAAATTGCCAATTCAGTCATTTTCAAAATCGTGCTAAATTGATTGAAGCAACCC